>RJWH01004541.1:0-103679 GCA_004363575.1 Solenodon paradoxus | reverse complement strand
TCAGCGGACTGGGGCCGGGTCCCCAGCTGTCAGCGTTTCCAGTGTTGGCTCGGTGTCCTGAGACCCACTTTCTCTCCCGGGGTGCACGTGGCAGCTGCTGTTTCTCACCATGTCGCGTCGCCGCGTGTCGGAGGGACCCCTGAGGGTGGCTTTTTGGTCCGTGCGCAGGACTCCCCCGTGAGTCACAGAGGGCCATGGATTCAGTTGGGCTCCTGTGTTGGTGACACTTTGCCGACGCGTTCGCTGTCTGCTGTCCTGTGCGGACGAGCGCGGCCTTCTCTCCTTTGCGCCCCAGGAAGCGGCTCTGGAGGCGCAGCTGGTCCCCGTGCTGCACGCGCTGTGGCCGTGGCTGCTGCTGGATGACTCGTTGCTGCAGGCGGCCCTGCAGCTGCTCTGTGTTTACACTGCAAACTTTCCAAACGGTGAGTGGAGCCCCGCGGACCTCTCGGTAAGACCCGGGTCCCCGGTGTGGGAGACGGTGGCTGACGTGGACGGAGGAACGCGTTCTCCTGTGCCGGGGCGGTTAGAGGCCTCTGTCGGCAGCCCTCCGTGTGCTGACTCAGGAAGACTCGCTGGACGGCTCAGACACAAGAACCCGCCCGATGATGTGGCCGCGGGGAAGCGCTGGGGTGAGGCCTCAGCCCTGGACTGGAGCTGGCACAGTGGAGGCTCAACGCTGTGGGTCTGCAGGCAGCTGATTTCCGGGGCGCATCTCCCATTCGGTTTTTCGCAGACAGTCATTAATCTCCTGCCAAGGGCCACACATTGGCAGACCGACAGCTGAGGCAGCACAGACCGGTGGAGGCCGTTGAGCAGAGAGGAGGTGACAGGAGGGAGTGTGTGGCAGATTGAACATGGCACCATCGGCTCAAGGCTTAGCCAGTCCACACGCTCCTGCGCTGACTTCTAGCTGCTGTCAGCGGCGCAGGCTGCGTTCTTCGCGTGCCCATGGATAGACGAGAAAGGACAGGAGGAAAGCAGTCCGTCCCCGGTGCTCAGGGTCATACTCCGCCCGGCCTCCACGCGGCTGTCCATCTCCACCGCCCACTCGGCCTGTCTCTGGCCACTCAGACACACTGAAGAGGCAGGCCTGAGAGCTCTTGTCCCCAAGCGCGCGTTGTCGTAGTTCAGTCGTCCTCATTTCCCTACCTCTGCCTGACGCGTCCCACTGTGTCCCCACGCAGTGTGGCGTGTGGTCAGTGCAGCTGTCTCTGAACGGCCAACTCTGCCCATTGGCTTTCCCTGCAGTGGGGTTTGGGGACATAGTGGGAGAGCAGAGCAGCTTCAAGTACAAGCAAGAGAAGCTGATTACCGCCTTCTGGGCCCATTCCCAGCCCACAGGTTAGTGGCTGAGTCACTCGATAGACAGTGTCCTGCTGAGCCACAGACCCTGTGATGGTGTCGTTTCAGGTTGCAGCTCCCTGTGCTGGTCAAGCAGCGGGCAGCATGCTGCTCTGACCGCGCCCCGCGGGGCCCCGGGCAGCTCCCTGATGCACTGTTTGCTGAAGCTGGCCTCCCAGGCGCCCCCGGACAGCCCCGCCGTCCAGCAGGTGGCTTTCGCCTTCCTTTCGAACCTGGCCCTGTCTCATGACTGTAAAGGGCTAATCCAGAAGGTGAGTGCCTGTCTCACCCCACAGAAAGCTCCCAGCTAAGTCATGCTCCCCGTCACGGGCCTGGCGCAGCGCCTGGCGCTCAGTTTCTGAGGTGATTACTTCCCGTTTTGAGACATTTGACTGTAAATGACTGTGAGAGGATGAAGAGGCTGTTTTGTTGAAAACCTAACTGCTAGTGAAACATGGCCAGTGCAGCAGCTGGGGTGCATCACCCCGTTTCCTTGAGTTTTTCTTCTGAGCTTCACGTGCTTTTTCTCTCTCTCCAGAACGGGAGTTTAGAAAAACAGCCGCCTGACTTTCACATGCGACCGTAAAAGTCATGTGCTTGGTCTTTAAAAAGACCAGACCAAACAGCACCATTTCCATTCGATTTAAATCGCTAGAATGGGCGAAGAATGCCCTGCCCTTTGCCCATGGTAGATCTAACTTTTCTGTGTCAGGTTGGTATTTTGTCAGTCCTCTGGGACTCAAAAAAAAAAATTCCTGAACTTGTAAAAGGACTTTAAAAAGTCCCTTTCCTAGACCTTGATTTATTACTGATTTTAACGTAGAATAAGAGGGAGGGATTGAATAAGCTCAGCGAACTCTGGCAGCATGTTTCGTTATACTCGGAGGCGCACAGACAGAAGAATCCCTGGTTTGAAATAGCCCTTAAAATTTCTATTAGTGAATGGTACATACTAGTTTTTTAATTTTTCTTTTATTGTAGCAATTATTCTACACATTAAAATAATTTTCTGTGTATATGTTTCCCATTTCCTAGACATTTTTCAGCACACCCTGCCCTCCGCTGCATCACCAAGTGTTGTGCAGTGTTTTGAATACTCTTTTACCTGAAGATCACGGTAGATTACCCGAGTGAAAGGCATTCGTAAGAATTGAGTCTCCTTTCCTCTACTGTGTGATCTGTCCCCCCACAAAATCATCTTGAAGACAGTCTCCAGACAAACAGCAGTCGTGCTAAGGACAGGTCTTGGTATGTCGCCGTTAACCCACGCTGCCTCCTGAGTGTCCTCGAGTTTCAGGAGTTCTTCTGGAAGCCAGGTGCTTCCGGCTGGCAGCTGGGTCTAGACCTGCGGGGTGTCCACACCATGCAGACTGGAAATCACTGCAGCGCAGAGCCCACTGCTCGCCAAGCTAGCGCGCCAGGCTGGACGTTTCCTTCCCGTGCTCGCGAGAAGCCAGTGTGCATGGCGCGTGTGATCACAACTGGCCGCCCGGCTGCACCATGAGGCACCCGTGAGCTCATAGAGCCTGTTGACAGGAAGGAAACTCCCAAAAGGAACGGACATGTAATCTTGGATCTGGGGTGTAGCTCTGAGCTGGAGACTGTTCTCTTGAAGCCTTAGGTTGAGTAGAAGTGACCTTTCTGTCTCTGCAGTCCTCAGTCTTGATTCTGTGCTGTCCTGGAGCTTATTTTGATACCAGTGTGAGCAGATGGCCTCAGGGGCAGAGCCACCAAGTCGGTTTCCTCTGCTCTGGCAGGACCCGAGCCTTCCTCTGCCCTTCACAGCCGTGATGAGCACGCACGTCTGTGGTTCTCTCTCCAGTCCGCTGTCTTAGAAAGTGCAGTGAGCACTGTGGCATCTTACACATTCCTGGAGACTGTGTCAGCATCATTAGACCCAGCACAGGACGCTCACCGCACACTCACAGCTTGAAACACCACCATAGATTATCACGGGTCCCCCCGAGGCTCCCTCGTTGTGGGGGCATCCAGTGCGGCGGGGAGCAGGTGGGCACCCGAAGAGCCCAGTGAGCTAAGCGACGGGAAGCAGGTGTGGGCACCGCGTGTGGCGCAGGCGGGCGTGGGCGTCAGGGCTTGTTGCTGGAGTGACGTCGCTGATGCTCAGTAGCGCGTGTCATTCTTCCAGAGTCCTTTCACCTTCAAGTGACACCTTTCTTCTGTAGATTCAGGCCAGCGTCTTCATGGAGGTCTGGAAGCCAGTGATTAGCTCACGTAGATCGTCAGGCAGAGCGGGAGGTGTTCTGGGGAGGTGGGAGCTCAGTAGTCATTTCTGTGCCCTGACGAGTGAAAATGTCCAACTGGCTGAGTGCCCACACTTCGGCCTTCCGCTGAGGCAGTACTTCTGTACTCTCTTTGCATATAGATTATTATAGATAAGAAGCTGTTGTCTTTTGCATAGTTAGGATCTGATGGACTTTTGTGAAGGGCATTTTTATCTGGTGCTTGAAATAACGTAGAGTTTTCTCCTCTGTACATTAACTAGACTAACATGTAGCCCTAAGAAATCATCTGTAATCTAAGCAACCAGGGGAATATAAGATGTAGCCACAGATTTTTCTTAGTACACTGTACTAATGTTCTAGAAATACTCGCTACTTCCAGAGTTCTTGACTGGTATCCAACTGACTTGGGTGTTGTTTCATTTCCTCCCCATAGGAAGGCTTTTAATGAGTAGCTGAATTGCCAGAAGGCAGACAGAAGGAGAAAGCTCAAGAGGCCTGAAATAATGCCCACACTGAATTATCAATCCTAAGTAATTGAGTTGACTAGAGTTTACTTTATCCATCAGCAGAAAAGAATTAGTAAGAATTGAAATTTGATCTCGATTTTCTTCTCCTTACTTTTTTCACTTATACCTCAAAATAATGTAGGTGGTGTATTTGGGAGGAAGAAGAAGTTAAAGCTGAGAAAAAGAAGAACAGAATGCTAGTTAATTGGTCTCCAAGGGACTCCAGAAATAATGAAAGAGTCAAGAAGAAAATTATGTTCTCTCTGTTTACCCACAGAGTAACTTCTTACAGCACTTCCTGTCTCTCACGTTGCCGAAAGGAGGAAACAAGCATCTCAGTAACCAGACTGTTCTGTGGTTGAAGCTGCTCCTGAATCTATCGGTGGGGGAAGACGGGCAGCAAATGATCCTGCGTCTGGATGGCTGTGTAGACTTGCTGACCGAGATGAGCAAGTTCAAGCACAAGAGCACCCCTCCACTCCCGCTTCTCATTCTTCACAACATCTGCTTCAGTCCTGCTCACAAGCCCAAGCTCCTGGCTAACGGTGAGTGTTCCTGCTGGAGAACACACACACACACAGTCACATGCACACACATACATAATCACACACTCATTCCACACACACACACATACACACACAGTCACATGCACACACATACATAATCACACACTCATTCCACACACACACAGTCACATGCACACACATACACAATCACACACTCATACCACACACACACACACAGTCACATGCACACACACAATCACACACTCATACCACACATACATACACAGTCACACACACCATCACACACTACTCACACACAGTCACACAGATATGTAGTCACACACATGCACAGTCATACACTCACAGCCATGCACGCTCATACCACATACATACACAAGTCACAATCACACACATACACAATTACAACCTACACACATGCAATCATATCCAACACACGTACACAATCACACACATACAGAATCACACACAGTCGTGCACACTCATAGCACACACATATATAAACAGGCACACGTGCACAATCACACTCACACATACAATCACACACTCGTACCACACATACATTCAATCGCACACATATACACAGTCGCACACTCATACCACATACATGCACACGCAGTCACACGTGCACAATCACACACATGTATACATGGGTATTCCATTCATATGAAAACAAAATCACGCTGTCAGCAACTTGCCAGGGATTTCTCCAGTCCCCCTCGCCTCCCTGGTCTCTGAGTGTCGCTGTGCCTGCGAGGTCTCTTCCGACCACACTCTAGAGTTGTGACCCCGCACCCTCCTCCTGCTCCCGCACCTCATCTCACCTTCTCTGTGTTCCCTCCTCTTAGCCGACACCATTCGCTCTTCTGTGTTTGGCTGTGTCCCCCACACTGGGCACCAGCACCTGGGCGGCGGGGGACTCTTTCCTGTGCCTGTGTATCTGTAGCAGCTCCTACGGGCCTCCAAGCCCAGGTGGCGAATTTAGCTGCTCCAGACTGTTCTCTGGATGTGGGCCGGGTGGAGGGAGGTGCGTGCGGCTTCAGGAAAACTTTGAAACAGACTGGAAGTGGAGAAATGTGTTTCTGCAGCCGTGTGAGCGCGCCTCGGCGGCTCCGTGCCCTGCACGGTCTGCGGCACCAGCACTGTGTCCCGCCTGGGGCGTCTGCTGACTTTTCTGGGTCACCTCTGAGCTGAGTGAGCTTCCCTCAGTGACTGTGGTTTTATTCCTGAGAACTGGAAACAGGACGGACTTGTAGAGAACTGGGGGAGAAGCCTGTGTTCCCGGAGCGCTGCGGTCCTCTGCTTTGCCTCCGTCATTTCCTGTCTCAGCTCTGCATTCCATCCTTCCCTGGCTTAAAGCAGCTGGACGAGGTTTGGGTAAGGAGGTGCCACTGGGCCCCAAGACAGGTGCAGGGGCCTTCGGGGCTGATGGCGCAGCAGGCGGTTCAGGGCCCGGCCTCCCCCTGCACTTGGGGTCTCGAGGGAGGTGTCAGAGTCAGGAGCCAAAGCCCTGCAGGCAAGGCCGCGCCCTGGTCGGTAGCAGCAGACACAGGCCTGGCGAGCAGAGCGAGAGTCTGGTCCCTGCTCTCAAAGTAGATCCAGTACCTTCCTTGTTTCTGGTAGCATCAGGCCGGTCTCCTCTGAAGCAGCAAACAGGCGCTAGGTAAAACATCAAATTCACCTTAAAAAAACCAAAGAACTGAAAAGGTAGTGGCAGTCTTCCTGGCCCATTTTGACTGCCTTGCTTCAGGAGGTGAGAAGTCTCTAGAAAGCTCCAAGGAGGTGTGTCAGCAGTGGATTCTTGGCTTTTGTTTAGGAGAACCCAGGGTGAGGGGACGGAAGCCAAGACCGTGGCTTCTGTGGTCACCCTGCCTGTGTTAGGCTGGAACTCGAGGAGCCGCCGCTGGGCGCGCCTGACTCACGGTGGGGGCGGCGGCCGGCCCTCCCCCCGGCACTGAGAGGGGAAAGGCAGGCTGCGCGGATGGGCACCACGGGCTGCCCCACGTCCCTCAGCCAAGAGCGGGGTACCGGACCCCTGCAGGCCTGGCTCTCCACAGATGGCACTTGCCCCCGGTGGACGGAAGACAAGCTCACGCGAGGCCTCGGAACCTGCACGAAGACAAGCACAAACCAGTGCGCCACGCAGGCTGACCAGGCGCGTCACGCGCGGGACCAGTGGCGGCAAAGTCCATCTTTCCCCTCCCAGACCGTCTCGGAGTTACAGAGCACAGACGGAAAGACAGCCCTGACTGAACTACACTTAGGCCGATAAATGACAAGCTTGAAATTATTTATGGGGAATAGGAAACTGAAAAATTGCAAGATTTAAAACAAAAAAGCAAATAGAAATTCTGAAACAGCCATGTCCAATATGAAAGCAGATGCATGATGCTATTTACATTTAAATGGATGAAAGTAATTGTTGGCTCCTCGCAGCAGCTGCGTGTGGCTTCTGACCACTGGCTGTCCTGAGACACGCGCAGGAACATTTCCTTTGTTGTCGGAATTTCTGTCGGGCAGCGCTGGTCTAGAACTAGCAGCCAAATCAAACCTGCTGGCGCGCAGGTTTGCAGCCGTTAGAGGCAGCAGAGCAGCAGTTAGGAGTTGGACGGTATATCGAGAACACGGCACAGAGAAGTGAAAAGGCGAGAAAGGATGTGGTGAACAGAGGGTCAGTGGCATAGTGGGCACATTGCAGCGGCCGTGTGTTCAACTGAAGTCCTCGCAGGGGAGACGAAAGGAGAGGAAACGCTGAAAGAACAATATTAAGAACTCTTTCAAGACATAAGTCCACAGATTCAATGGACTCAAACAGTTTCAAGCAGATGAGTAAAAACAAATCCACTCCTTGGCACATCATAGTGAAATTCAGAAAGTGAAAGATAATGAAACAGAACTTTCCCTGACAAAAGTAACATAGGGAAAGAAGGCCAGTGACTCAGAAAGACATTGAATTAGTCAAAGATCTAACCATATAGAAGAGCCCAGGCGCAGATGGCTGCACGCTGAGTTCTGCCGAACGAACACTTAGACAAAAAGTAGCTCTGTCCAGACACAGCTCTCCCAGAGCAGATAGAGGAGAGTCACCACTGAGAAAATCCTGCAGGCACAGAGCATCTGCTCAGTGCTGGGAAGAGGGGACCAGCAGGAGGTGGACTGTAGAGTCAACATGCGGAAGTGTGTGTAGAGATAGGTTTGTAGAAACATATTTAGTATACATGTCACTGGTATAAAGTGTGCAGCGCGCACTGCAGATTATGGTTCAATATGCTGTACTTTTTTGTTTTAATTTATTTTTTATTCTAGGAATTATTCTACTCATTAAAATAATTTCCTAGGTATAGGAAATTATTTCTTAGATATATGTCAATGCACCCTGCCCTCCACCAAATCACCAAGTGTTCTTCCCCAGTGTCCAGTGGGCTCCGCCACCATGTGCCCCCGTCTGACCCATTCCCTGTTGGTCACCTCAGTTCTGTTGCCAGTGTTTCAGGCTTGGTTATGTTTCCTCTGCTCCTTTGTTTTGTCTGTTCACGTTCTACCTGTGAGTGAGGTCATCTGGTCTCTGTCTTTCTCCTTCTGACTTGTTTCACTGAGCATCATCCTCCCTAGTTCCATCCATGTTGATCAAGTGACAGGGTTTCCTCTCTTCTGAGGGCTGTGTCATGTCCACTGTGTATATGGACCATGTCTTCTTTATCCGTCATCTGATGTGGGGCACTTAGGTCGTTTCCAGTTCCTAGTTGCTGTGAATAGGGCCTCAATAAACATGGGGTCCTGAATGCAGCAGAAGGTTGGGTTATGATTTTTACTCCATTCAGCCACACTGCAATGCGCTGTCCTTTTAATTGTCAGTTCCGTATCTGGCAGCTGATTCTCACAAAACACTTGACTGAGTGTGCGGATGCCTGTGTCATAGCCGGTCGCGGTGGCAGGTCCGCCTGCTTTGGCACATGGAACTGCTCGTGTCCCCAGAGAGTCGCTGCCACTAAGTGGTCGCTGGTGGAGGTAGGGTGTGCTGACGTCTCTCCGGCAGTGGGGAAACCGCACAGGTGGGGAACCTTTGCTTCTGAGTTTATTTAAATATGTAAAATCAGAGTTACTACAGTAAAACAGAAGAAATGTCTGATACAGAGCATGCTGTTTAAGCTGTTTACTTTCTATGCAATGTGTTTAGAAAGTTGAGCCCCTTTTCGGCTTTACCACTTACTCTGCTCTGACAGACAGCATTTGTTGATTTTCATGGTGCAGATACTCTCCCGATAGCTGAATTCGGGCTGTCAGCGTGATATCCTTAACTTTAAGCATATTAAGAATGGTGATAACGATTCACAAATCATCACTTTCTAATTATTTACTCTTAACTGTTCTCTCGAGGTTGTTTATATGTTTGGGAGTTCACACCACACCTACGTGTCAAATTCTGAAATGTTTCATGTGCTTTTATTTTGTGTACAGGTAATATTTCATCACAAAGTGTTTTCGTTTTTAATATCTACACTGTGTATTCGAGGGGCACCCGTGGCTCGTACGTCTAACTTACTGAATGTTGCTAAGAGCTCGTAGTGGCAGCGACGTCCTTCGGACATAGACTTGTTAGATGGTGGTCAGGCGTCTGTGGGCTCGGCGCGCAGGACCCCACGGAAGGCACAGCCTTCCCACAGCCTCACGGTGCATGAAGCCGGGGACTGTGTCTAGGCTGGACGTGGTCGTTTTGCTCCGGGAATACAAGGTGACAGACCCAGGAGCCGGCGCGGCACTGAGACTCCCCACACCGGCTGTCCCCACACAGTCTGGCCCAACTCCAGCTGTGCCCATACGGCTGGTCTGCACTTTACGCAGTGGCTTTTGTCTATAAGAGATTTTAAATTCCTTTAACTTCTGGAAGAATTTCAAGTTGATGATTTAAATAGCTTTTTGTTTGGTTTTGTTTTCATTGTGGAATGTTTTAGCCCGCTAGCCCCGACATAACTGCCCGTGACTGGAGAGGACCCTAAGCACACACAGACCCTGCCCCGCAGGTCGCAGTCTGAGGAGACGGTCCAGGAAGGGATTGCTCCCAGGCTCAGCGTTTCACCCTTAGGAAAGCAACTTGCCTTTAACATCATGATATAGAAAAATTAGTAAAAAAGATAGCGGTGACAGGTGTGGATTTATACTGATTTCTACCTGAAATGTATCTACTGTTAGAATGCAGTATTACTTCACTTAAACCAAAGTAATAAAGTAGGTTTGGATACTGATCTGGAAACCCCGACGGTATCTTTGGGGCTCAACGTCTCTGATCGTCACTTAAAACGAGCGGGCACGTCATTTGCGAGAGTGGGTTTCCTGCTCCGACTCGCTTCGCAGCGGGGATGCAGCTCATGTTTAAATCACGTTTCCCTCTGACACACAAGCACTGCTGTGAAATCGTGACGTCCTTTTCAGAGTCCCAAGAGTATGACATGTCTGGATTCTTGTCTTAGTGGCCCCGGCTGCCGGCGTGCTTGTGTAACAGTCTGTCGTTTCTCTTCAGAGCTTACCTGTTTGTCCGCACAGGAGGCTGAGCCGCAGGCGGTCTGCTCATTAATGCAACTCATTGTGTGATCATTTACTTCTGTGCCATCGTGGATGTTAAAGAATGTGCCTTCATTCAACAAGGACCAAAGCATGAGGCCCCCAGCGCCCTCCGACTGCCCGGCGTCTGTCGGGGAGCAGGGTGCTGCATAGCTGTCCCCCCACATGCCACTTGCTGTGACACCTGGTTCTGCCTGGACCAGCGGCACCGACTCTGTCTGATGGGGAAGAAGGGGTCTGCCAGGCCAAGGGGGAACCCACTGTCAGACTGAGCTTTCTTGTTCGTGTTTGTTTACTGATAGAAAAAGTCATCGGCGTGCTGGCCGCTTGTCTGGAGAGCGAGGACCACACGGCTCAGCGGATTGGAGCAGCTGCGCTTTGGGCTCTGAGTCACCATCACCAGAAGGTCAGTGTTCACATCATCATCACACCCGGGGGCAGCATGCAGCCTCCCGGGGTGCATGCAGGGGCCTGGGAAGTCGCAGCAAGGATGCCATGGAGCCCGGCAGCCCGTGCAGCCTGCAGTCCGCTCACCATCTTCGACTTCTTTATTGAATTGCCCCCGCGGGCTGTCTCTCCTGAGCGCGCTTTCCCGTGCTGTCGCAGTGCTAGTGTAGGTGATTTCTTTGGAAAGACGCATCGGGCAGGTGCGTCTTGAGATACACCCAGATGAGGCTTAACCACTTGCGTGACCCCTTCCTCTAGGACATATCCTCCCTGGGTTCTGAGAGAGCTCAGTGCTGGCCCAGGGCCGGGCCCAGGGAGCCGGGACAGGGCACCGAGTCCTGCTTTGCTGGCCTTTGCTCTTTCAAGGCGGGCATCTCACTCCCGAGACACCCCTGTGTGTCAGGCAACAGCGCCGGGTAGACGGGCCTGCCCACTGGCCGGGGCAGCGCCCACTGAGACGCTGCTGCCTCGCCGCCGCGTGTCCCCGGGGCAGGGCGCAGCCACCAGCGCCGCCTCCTCACTCGGTAGATACCTGCTGACCAGCTGAGTGACAGTGTTCGACGAACGTGACCAGGATTCTGAGATGGTGGAAAGACCGGGAGAAGACTGAGTAGTTGACATAACAATTAGGGGAGGCCAGGGGGAAGGCCAGGGGGAAGGCATCGAAGAAGGGAACGCGGCGTCAGCAGAGAAGTCAGCCACGGAGGAGGGCGAGCTTCAGAAAAGGCAGGGGACTGGCGCAGTGGCTGTCCTGACATGACGTTTTCTGGCTGCAGGTGGTGTGTAAGCAAACCCTGCCTCACACGAGTCGGCAGTGGCGGGACTGCCCTGGTGTCCGGCTCCTCCACGCCGGGCACAGGTCTAACACGTGATTATTCTGTGTTCACTCCAGGCAAAGACAGCCTTGAGAAATCCGTCAGTAAAAAGAAGAGTGGATGAAGCATATTCCTTAGCAAAGAAAAGTAAGTCCCCTTATTAAAGAGATGGCCTGTGAGCTGGGACACTGGTAGGTGAGTTCTGTGAAGAACGAAGCGTTTGGCCAAGTCACAGCCAAACGACAGTTTTCTGCACTGAAGTGTGAGGTGTGTTGTGCTGATACTTGGTCTCTGCTTTTCACTTTGTGATAATAAAATGTTCTGATAGATGCAGGTTTGAGATGAAAGTTTCTTAAAACAAGCCCGTGCACTTTTCTCCAAGTGACTTCCTGCTCGGCCAAGCTTCCTCTGCCAGTGGTCTCCTCTGCCGAAGCGTGTTCTTCGGTGATAAGAACTGGGCCCAGTTAGAGGCGACCTCGAACGGAAAAGTTTGGTCTCCTCTGCCAGGGTGCTGAGCTGCTTCCATGTGCCGTGACACCAGGCAGGGCCCCTTTGCTAGGCGCATTGTCATTTTAAGGGATGCCCGTTTTCATGGAGTGGTGTTCTCGGCATTGTTTTGCTCAGACTGTCTTTCCTGTTTGCTGCGGGGTCTGCTGGTCACTTGTGTTCTGTAGTCTGACTTCGCGTGAGTGGTTTGCTGGCTCTGGTTTGTCTCTGGCTGTCCCAGGGAGTTTCTGCAGCGAGTGCGTGATGCTCGAGCGTCTGCGTCAGGGACGGTCCCGAGTGTGGCTTATTGGGGATTGTAAGTGATGGGTCCATGGGGAGGCATGTTGCTTTTTGTGTGTGCTTGTTGGCTGACCCATTCACAAAAAGTAAATACTGTCACTTCTTATTTTTTAAAAAAGTATGATCCTCTTATAATGCTAGTACACGAGACTTGAAGACGACTTTTCATTATCTATAAAAAAAGTCCTGTTTGTTTGTTTGTGTGTGTGTCCATGGTTAAGTGTAATAGGATGCTTAATAAATTCGCTCTTCCCTACCTTATTTTTCTGTCTCAGCTTTCTCCAGCTCAGAAGAAACCCCTCTGCACGCCTATTACTTGACGTGTCTGGAGAACCTCGCGCAGCTCCTCAGTGCCTCCTGACATGCCGGCGGCAGGGAGCCGGCCCCAGAGCAGCTGTGCGGCCCCGTCACCGAAGTGCCGTCTCTGCGAGGTGTCCTTCCTTCCTTCCGGCGAGAGACAGTGCAGGTGACATCCCAGCCCTGTCCTTCCAGGCCGGCCCTCTAGTCAGAGCCAGTGACGAAGGTGATGAAGAAAGGCCTGGAGTTCTGGAGCATAAACTGTTTACTTTTCTATGCAATGTGCTTTGTAAAAATCCTATTTAATAGTTATTTAATAAAGCAAAATATTTTTATCAACTGAGAATTAACGACTGCTTCCAGACTTTTATCAGTCTCAGGAGCATGCATTTGAGGAATTAGAGAAAACATGACGTTCTGATTTTCTCTTCTACCTGACATGACACTTGGTGCTTGTCCATGCAAATGCTCCGTTTTTCTAAACCGTTAGAGTCCAGCACATGCTCACTGGTGAAGGGACATTTACATGTTAGCACCTATCATTTTGCGAGTAGCTTCTTTTATGTGATTTTCAATGATAATAACTCCTTTTCATATGATTTATAAATCTGTTAACATTTTATGGTTTTCGCCTTTCAACTTCTGAGAGTCTGTGTTGTAAAGAAGGAAGAAGTAGAGTTTGTGGCCACGTAGGTGTGGGTTCAGGTTCTGGCTCAGCCCAGAGCACTGTGAGGAGGTGTCTCTGGAGGCTCACGTCCTAAGTTTACGGCGATGTCACTTTGCACTCAGAACTCGGGTCAAAATCAGTTCATCACTTTTAGCAGTTTTCCCAACACTTTTGAAAGGAGAGAAAATTGTGTGTAAGAAAAAAATAAAACCTGAAATATGAGCATGTGCGTGGGGGGGGTAAAAACACACAGCGCATCCTCATTTAGTGAAACTTTCTAATTGACTCCTGGTTAACAGGAGGCAGTCAACATTTTTTATTTAATGTTGTTAGCAGATCGCGGTGAAGAAACGAGCTGGGTATTTTATAGGCTGGAAGCCTGAGGACAAAGTGAATGTTGAACACGGAAGGAAGGGCGTTTGTAGTGTCTGAAAGTTACTAGTTATGGGGTGTTTCTGAGCCCACCTTTGAAGTCACAGACATGCCGATGCTCTGAAAATTCACAGGTCTAAGAGCAGGAGACTTCTCCCTTTTCTCCTGGTTTCTGTTCCCTCCGCTTTCTTGCGTCAGCTGGTAAATGCTCACTGGTGAATCACCAGATGGATCTCTTTGTAGCTTCCATTTTTGTTTGTGGACCCATTGATAGATTTTTTTTATTGCGGTAATTTTATTTTGCACATGAAAACAAACTCCTGTGTGCGGCTCCCCGCTCCTCAGACGGCTGTCAGCACACCCCGCCTCCGCCACGTCACCAGTGTCCTGCACCACTGGTGCAGGGCGGGGCAGTGGCTGTGAGACACTGGCAGCGGTGAAGGTTACATGGTGTTGCTTCCAGGTAAGCGCCCTCGGATGTGGTCACTTGCTGTCAACCACAGCGCAACTCCCTGCAGGCTGGAGGGGACGGGCCGGTGCAGAGTGGGCGTCCTCGTGGCTAGTGGCGGAGACCACACCTGGCACGAGCGCACAGCTGAGACTTTTACCCGGAGCTGTACTGCCTTGTCGTCCAGTGGCTTTTTTTGTTGAAATTCCTGTGTCGTATTTGGAGAGAGCTGCAATGTTCAACAGCCCATTTCCTCTCGAACTTGATGGATGGAGTGACATCAGGTGATGCTGCGCCTCAACTCTGGACTCAGGAGGGATCATCATCACTGTCCTTGTTTAAGGTGGCACCAGAGGGGTCTGTACCCAGAAGCCAGAACCTCCCCAGGGAGGCAGTGCACCTGCTCAGGTCCAGAAGGACTCTGCCTGGACAGAGCGGGCGGGGCTCGGGGGAAACCGTCTGCTGCTGTCAGGGGCAGGACTGTCGGCCTGTGATGCTCCTGTCCCGAAGCCGTCCTCCCTGCCACTGCAAGTGGGCATTGAGGAAAAAGTTCCCTGAGGTGGCCAGCCGCTCCAGCAGCGCTGTGACTGCAGCTCAGTCCTGGTGCGTGGCCATGGGCCACCGACACGCAGGTGTCACGTGGGCTGGCTCCCCTGGGGATCTTCGCACACAGCCAGCTGAGTGCCATGGAGCAGTCCTGCTTCCACTGACACCTGCTTGAAACCTGAACAGGGCGCAGGGCTTTCTCGTGGCGTCAGGACTGGGCTCCGCCTCCCAAGTGCCAGTGGAGGGCTGCGTCCATCACAGCCCTCCGTGCAGGCGGGAAGGGCGCTGGTGGGTGGCAGTTGGCCAGCAGGTGCGCAGGCTGGCGCAGACCCCCGGCTCCCGGGGTGACGGCCCTGATTCCAAGTCAGGAAACAGCTGGAGCCTTCCGCTGTCTTCTGAAATCTCTCAGAAGGCGGTAGCCGGATGTCCTTTTCTTGGACGTCCTGTGCAAAGTGGACGGCAGACAGCATGTTGCTCCGCAGGTCACCCGTTTTTCTTGACTGTCACTCTACCCCGCCGTCACGCTCCACCATCAGTCTTCGGGCGGCACCTGTGCGTCCCCCAGCTCCGTGGATCTGCCGCCCCAGCCGGTGTGTCCTCAGACCCGGCGCAGACGTAGGAACGCGGATCAGCGTGGCCCTCACCACGGCCAGGTCTGTCTGCCACCTGTTCTCCGGGCCGGGCAGGGACTGTCGCCCCGCTGCAGGCAGCTCTCCCGCTGCGCTGGATTCGAGATCCGCCTGTACAAGCGCCGGGGACTAGTGTCATCGTCGTAAAGTGGCGTCAGCGGTTAACCGTCCCTGCAAATTCTCCACATTCACTCGCTTTCCTTCCAGCGCTCTCGTGCGCGTACCGCCCTCCGCTCCCGTCGGGGACGGGGTGTGCAGAGGAGGGCCCCCTACTCCCAGCGGACACCAGCAGGAACCACGTCCTGCTGAGCGCTGTGTCGAGGTGTTGTGTCATTTATTTCATTCTGCTTGCAGGTTGCCTGGACTGACATCTAGGGACCTACTGCTCTTCCTTCACCTGAGTAGTGAAAATGGGCAACGGGGGCCCTAGCGCAGCGGCCAAGTGAAAAAGCTGAGCTTCAGCCCGAGGGGTGGGGCCACGGCTCCCCCACCTGGTGTCGGGCTGTTGGGGATGCAGTTAGGCGAGCGGGAGGGGTGACAAAGTGCTCTCGTTTCTGTGACGTGGGAAACCCGGTTTGGGAGAACTTGGAGTTTATCTTCCTGAGCTCAGAGTTGCCTCCATGAGAAACACTCATAAACTTGGGTATTCCTGCCGGGCCCAGGGTCTGGGGGACTCAGTCGAGACCCCCCAGGTTCGGAGATTGGGCAGCAAGACTGCAAGGGTGCGGCGTGGCCTGTGCTCGCTGCCTCCACGACATCTCTGCGTTTCCTCTGTGCCTTCTGCACGACGTTTGTCTTTTTAGATGGATCTTTCATGAAAGACCCGTCCAGGAATGCACAGTCAGTTTCTCTTCCATCTTATTTTATTTATGAAAGCCGAAAGAAAAATGTGTGCTGATGTGGGCTCCGAGGGCAAAGCTCTTTCGTGCCTTTCTTTCAGTGCTGTCTGTCTGTCTGTCTGTCGTCTGTGTCTTTCTCTCCGGCCGCACCTCCTCGTGGCGAGATCGCGGGGCAGCTGATTGCCCGCAGCTCTCGGCAGACCCTGACAACACCATTTCTTCAGTCTCTGACATTCCTCCTGTGGCTTCCATGGAAAGAGACCATGAAGTGGGACACCTTTAGCCATTTCCTGATGGCGTCATAAAAGCTGGATTGCGAGGACCAGTTTGTCGGTGTGACACCTGCCTCAGTGTTTCTGTCTGCTGGGGAACTACAAATGCAGAGGGAATATCCACATACGAACAGCGTCCACCGGAGAGGTGGGGTTTTCTTTTTGCCGTGTTGCTGATTTTCCACGTCCAGGGCAGTCCTGGCTGGCAATTGCGGGAACTCGGGTGCCGTGCTCCAGTCTCCCCACTTGGATGCGTGCTTCCGTCAGCTAGTTGTCTCTTGACATCTGGTTGAAAAGGTAGAAAAGGGCTCCCCCGCTGTCTGCTGTCCTTTTCAGGGCCTTCCCAAAGGGGAGTCCAACATCTTGCTCTCACATCTGGGGCAGATCATGGTCGCACTCAGCAGCAGCCTGTTACCCACACCAGCATGTCACCCGCACCCGCACCTCAGCCGCACCAGCCACACAGGCTGAGATGGGCAAGAGGATCCATTAGGCAGCCACCTCCCTGCCCCACGGGCCACGCTCCGGGTGATTTAAGAAAAGAACGTGATCTAATTAGGGGTGAATGTGTTATCCTTCCAAATACAAAAGTAAGAAAGGCACTAATCTAATCTGCACGTAGACACTGAGGTTAATTCTAGGTGCATTTTGAACTAGAATCACCCCTGGGAACTTTCCTCTGTGAGGTCCGACGCCCGTGTGGAGTCCCCTGGACACGAAGCCTTGGCCGTGGGGTTTGCCTGCTGCTCACGGGAAACTGCGGCTGAGAAGACAGCAGTTGGCCTGACCGGGCCCAGCATTCTCAGACAGAAGCGAGAATGTGATTCGTTGAAAAATAAAATTGATGGAAATATTTTAATATTCCATTCATTTATGAACAAATAAAACAAAGGAAAAGATGAAACCAAACCAGCCCTTGGACACTTGCAATAGAAGTGAGGTGACCAACAGGGAATGGGACAGGGTAGTGGGGGACAGGGTGAGGGGCCCACTGGACATGGTGAGGGCACTTGGTGATGTGGTGGAGGGCAGGGTGCATTGACACGTGTGACAAATGGGGAAACTGCACATATGAGGAACCCACACATATGAGTTTATTTTAAGGTGTGAAATCAGAGTTACTGCGATAAAAAGGAAGGAAGGGAAGAGGCAGGAAGAAGAAAGTAGATACTGAACGTTCAGCAGAGACATGCAGCCGTGCCCTGACTGGTGGGGTGGGCGCTGACAGCCAGGTCTCGCCTGGTCACCGGGAGAGAGTGACCTTATTTCAGCAAATCCGCTCAGGGCCAGTGAGGAGAACTCAGCACACAGGCGAGCTTTTCAGACTTCTCGAAACGTGGGATTCCTCCTGTTTGCCCTCCCTTACTCCCTGCCTGGCTCCCCGCTCTGCAAGCAGAGTTGGGAGGCATGGACGCGCGTGCTGCAGGCAGCCCTGCTGGCCGCCTGCGGACCCTCTCCACCCCCTCTCCGCCGCCCCCCAGCTCTGTGATTTCTCCTCCACCTTTAACTTCCACTGCTGCTGCTTTCAAAGGCCTCCATCCCAGTCACCTCTCACCTGAAGGTGTCATAGTCCCCAAGTGGGAGGAAACTTCGCTTTGAGTTTCCACACCCACCTTTGTAGTTTTTTAAAGCTTTTATATCACCTTTTCCCCTTGTCTTATGTTGATTTGCATAGTTACTGTTCCACCATCTGCTTAGCGTCATAACTTAAAAAAGCTATTGAAGGAACATTGCATCAGAGCACGAGATGGGTTTAAGGTGTGTGTCAGTTCGCCCCGCCTCTCACAGTGCCTCGTACAGCAGATGCTCCGTGTGTATTTATCCAAATGAACGAATAGGGGGAATTTTTGCAAACGTGATGGAATTTCACGGTGCCCTGTCGCTTCAGGTGTCTGTGGACTTTGTCAAAATGTGCACAACCATACATTTCTTCTTTTATGAGAACAGATTCTTGTTAAGTGGCAAAAATAAAAAGCAAAAGCCCAAAGCATTGTTTTAAAGCACCGTAAAACTCTTAGAATAGTTTTTAGTGGAGTAGAGAAGGAGAAAAGCAATCTAATATTTTACATGTGATTTAAATATACACCAGCACCACTGTGAAGCAAAAGTACTAATCTAAACTGGGACGATCCATTTTTATAGGAATCTTACTTGGGGTCTTCGGGCGTGGGGTGGGGGTGGGGCTAGAGTATATGGACCAGCTTTTTGAAAATAGAACCATGAATTCTGAAAATGGTATGAGCTGCAAGTCCATGCTCTGCCGGGTGAGTGGCACAAATCCACAGATACCCAGTCGGTTCCCTTCCAGGTCCCCTTTCTTAGTGCCCACAAGTAGTGGCTGCAGGCTTGTGAGAATCTGATTTTGGTGGAGCAGCAGTTGGTCAGTCGCCTCCAAGGGACGCAGGTCCCATGCCCCTGGGCTCAAGTCCTGAGTCTGGTAGGAAAACAACCAGTGTGAACAAATAAAATGGAAATAAAATAAAATGTTTCCTCCTCTCTCTTCCTGCCTGTCTGCCTGCCCGCCTACTTTCCTGCCTGCACCTTCCCTTAAAAAAAATCTAACTCTGACTGAAATAAACATGACACCACTTTGCACTGAGAGAGAGGACAGGACCCTGGGAAAGGCCCAGCGCCAACCTTTTAATGTCCTGATGAGACCTTGGGGCGGTGCTCATTCTATGGGGCCCTTGCAATAGGGGACACTCTGAGAGCATCACATTAACTCTTCCTGCCCTTGTCAGTCTGCTGACGATTCTTCACCTGTGCCCATCCTGGGAGGGATTCAGAACTGAGCTAACAAGATGTTCGCCTGTCAGGACTCTGAGTCCTCCCGCCAAGCTGCCCCCAGGCAGCTGGACTGTCTTATGTGGTGGTGGTCTCAGGCCAGAAGCAGAGGACAGTCCCGCATGGCTCAGTTGAGAGAGCAGATCCAGCGAACCCGCTCCTCCCCACCAGCTGCCCCTGGCGATGTCCTAGTGTTTGGTCCGGGTGCTCCTGATGGAACTGGAGGCCCCAGCACCAGGCCGCGAACCTGCAAGGAGTGAGCACCAGCCGCCGTGTCTCCATCAGACCCTTCTGGTCCCTGCACCACAGACCGCAGCTGAGGCACTGGGCCCCATGGCCAATCCTCACTGGGCCTGCTGGGGCTGCTTTTGGTGGAGAGTGACTGTCTGATGTCTGGGGCCCCGGACCCCAGCTGGCCCAACCTCATGCGCTTGGGCCCACAGCACAGGCCTGACCACGACCCGCAGGCAGAGCCATCTCCGAAGGAAAATAACAGGCAGGATGTGGACTTCCCCAAAGAAACAGAAATATTAGAAGAAACAATCAAGAATTTTAACTTAGACAAATAAATCATTGAAAGAGCGAAAGGAAGAGGCAAAAAAGAAAAAAAAAACAGCCCCAAATAAGAAACCATAGAGACAAGGATATGTTATGTGTGACAAATATAAAAGTTGAAAGATGACAAGCTGTACAACAAATAGAATGGATACTGCTGAGGTCAGAATCAATGAATTAGGTAACAGGACGGAGGAAATAATTGAGAAGGAAGAAAAGACCAAAAATACCCTCGGCTGCATTCCCAAACCTATGTCCATGTCTTTCATTGCTAACATCTTAGCCAAGTGAGTCACAGATGGGATAGGACCAGTAAATAGGACTTAGAAAGTAAACACAAATGAGATTGGGGCTCAGAAACAGGAGTGCTTACATCTAGAGGCAGCAGTCCCAGAAACAGGATAGAAATGAAAAGCTATTAAAAAAACATGAAAAATAATATCAAGATAATAAAATTTATGAACTTTATCATCGCCAAAAAAGAAAGGAAAAATATCTATACTCATCGCAAAATGTAATAAGAGACAAAAAACAAACAACAGAAATGATAGTGTAATAACGCCACACTGGAAACAACCCAAATACCCATCAATTAGAGGAGAGATTTAAAAAACTGTGGAATATTTACGCAATAAAATATTCAGGAATACAGAAATAGTAAAATGCTGATAAACACAACATGAATAAGTGTCAAAAGCATTACACTGAGTAAAGGAAATTTGACACAAAAGAGAGGAAACTGGGTCACTCCAGGCCTGTGAAACTGAGTATCAGGTAAAGCTCATCTCTGGTGCCAATTCATAGTAATGGCACTCTTCCGGGTGTGTTGACCATCAAGAGCACAGAACCACCACCTTACTTCTCTATTCTGATCTATAATGTTTGTTTCTTGCCCCAGGTTGTGCATACATATGTATATATACACATATTCACATAGTACAATGTACCTATTTATATACATGTGCATGTATCTACCCATGTGAAAGAAAAAAAAACTCAACTATCTATGTGATGGCTATTACTGAGGAGAGAATGTGAAATTGCTACCTGGGTGGCAAATGTAGAATCAGTTTTTTGTTGTTGGATTTTTTTAAGTGAAAGGAGCAGGCAGGAATGAGACGAGTAGGCAGGCAGGGAGAGGAAGAGGTAGCATATTGATTTAGTTTTCATTTTAGTTGTCCCCACCACCCCCATCCACCCCTGCAAACCCCCAGTCCTGGGTGGCAAGTCCAGGGCCTTGGGCTGAGTGTACACTGTGTCCTAGGCTGGGCTTAAAGCCTGGGACACTAGTATGTACTTCTATGCTTTTGCTTTTGTTTTTTTGTTTTTAAAGAAAGGTGCAGGCAGGGATGAAAGCAAGTAGTCAGGCAGCCAGGAAAGAGAGAAGAAAAGCATTTTTAAAAATTTTCAGTTGATCTTTTATCGTGGTTGTTCCCTCTCTGGCCCTGGGACTCTAACCTGGGTCCTTGGGGTGTCCATGGCTTGTGTTGGCTGGAGGTGGCCAACTTATCTGCTAGACCACCAGGGCATGTGGGGTTTTTTTGCTTTGGTTTGCTGGTGTGTTTGTCTGTTTTAAAGGAAAGGTGCAGGCAGGAAGAAAGAGAAGAAAGAACCTTTTTTAAAAAAAAATTGCATCTTGGTTGTTCTCCCGACCTGGGACACGAACCTGGATCCTTGGGATGTATGTGGACTGTGCTCTTGACCAAAGGCCGCTGACTAAACCCCTACTTCCCTCCACCAGGGTGCATCCGTTTTTTTAAAATAAGAAAAGATAAAAAAGATAGAGGGAGCAAATAAAAGAATAAATTAAGAAGACAGAGACATGTCCAAACATATCTGAAAAGGCAAACTCAGATTGAAATACTAAACCTAAGTGAATGTGAGTCTGTGAGTGCCCCGGGAGAGCACTTGTTTGTTAGCCTCCTGCAGCCACGCAATTTGTGTGCATCCCAAAGACTCGAGTTCATCCCAGGGGCAGAACCCGGGCGGGAACAGCTTAGTAAAAGAAAGAAATGTTTCTTCCTCTTCCCTTGTCCTGTCTGCCTGTTTCTACTCACCTTCATTCCTGCCTGGACTTGTGCTTAAAAAACAAAAATTAGCTGTTGGTTGTTTACAAGGTAGAAATAGAAGGATGAGAAAGCAAGTGTAATTCAAATAAAACTGATAACTAAAGTAGAATAAAAATAGATGTTAAGAATGAAATCTTTGAATAGAGTTGAAAAAAGTCACTAATGATAGATCTAACTTGTCAAGATGAGATTTTAAACACACATGCCTCTAAAATAAACTCAAACTATATGAAAGCCACAAGTGGTAACACTACCAGCATAAATTGATAAATCTGACAATAGGAGTAACTTCTGATACATGCTTTCATTTTGATAGGTCAAGTAGAAAATAGCTCAAACAAGGTATGGAAAATCTCAGTATTAGGGCTGGTAAATGTGATTCAGTGGGTGTATATAGAGTTCAGCAATCAGAATTAGAACACATTCTCCCCCCTCAATCTACATGAAATTTTTACTATTGATCAAGTTATCAGTTAACAAAGAGTCTCACATTTCAAAAAAATATGTAGACCAAGTATTATTACTTCTATGTAATTAAGTTAAAATTTAAGAACAAAAAGATATGTATCTTCATATATTTGGAAATGAAAAGACACACTTCTAAGCTACCCACAAGTTAAAGCAGAGACCTTGATGGAAATTTTCTGAATGCTAATGAAAACTCCACTCAGAAAGAGCTGCCGGTACAGCAAAAGTGAAAGTTCCCTCACTGTTTTTTATCCTCAGGAGAAATTTTTAACTTTAAATCTGTCTGAAATAAGAGGCTTCAAACATAATAAGCCAAATGTTTGTTGTATGAAGCCAGAGAAATGATGACAGAAAAAAACCTAAGCTAAGTTGAAGATACAGTAAAAAACAAAGAGCAGAAGTCAATGAAACAGGATCAAACTTACTACAATATCAAAGATCAACATAACAGAAAGTGGTCTTTGAAAAAAATAGAATAGACAAATTTCTGCCAAAAATGATCAACTATAAGAATGGGAAAGGACACAAATGCCATCATGAAGGTAAAGGGGGAGAGGTGCAGACAGAGTAGAAATTGAAGAGCTACTCCCAGAATAATAGTCACAATTCTGTACTAGCAAATTTGAAACATGAATGAAATGGACAAATTCATGGCAATATGTGATGTCAGAAGGAATGAACTTCAGCAGACCTGTAACTAGGAAAGAAATTAAAGTAATGAGTACCATCTTTTTTACAGAGAAAACACAAGATGGTTTATAAACAAATTTTAACCTTCTATAGATAATCCCAATGTTATTCAAATTCTTTACAATTACAGGAAAAGAGGGAAGAATGCCAAGTTATTCTATGAGATCAGCATAATCATGATCCCCAAACTACATTAAGATCATATGGAAATGGAAAATAGAGGCTAGTTTCTTTCGTGAATAGAGATAAAAATCTTAAAATAATATTATTAGCAAATCAAATAGTGTCTAAAGATCTGCTTATCTCAGTAGACATAGAAAAAGAACTTAATAGTACCCTATTATAATGATAAAATTCCCTGTTGACTTAGCAGTGGGAGGAATCCCTTCAGAAATACATGGACACTGTAGAGCCCTGTCAGCTAAGTGAGGAGACAACTGCAAGTGTTCGCTCCCTTAGAAACAGAGGTGCCGTCACCACTTCTCAAATTTCAGTGGCAGTTCTGTTCTGTGCAATAAGACAAGAAAAATCTGCTAGAAGCATAAAGGCTATAAAGGAGAAATGAAAGTATCATTATCTGCAGATGACACTATTTACATTAAAAAGTCAAAAGAAATTCTTTTTTTTTAAATCGGAGTTTAGCAAGTGACTAGATTACAAAATGAATGGCATTCCTTTACATAGCAAGAAACAACAAATAGTTAAAATGAAGAGGCGAGGCTCTAAACTCAAAGTTTAAACCCCAGAGAAGTGCCTAAGGGTTGCCCCCTGCACCCCAGAATTGCGGTTTTAGTTTGATACAGTCTGTGCAGTCAGATTGGGAGACGTGCGGCTCATTTCTACATTCTGGTTAAAGACAAGCAAGCCATTGAAGCTTGAGAAAAGCAGAAGGCCAAGGTTATTCATTTCTTCTAAGGAACACTCCCCTGCCACACACACACACACACACACACACACACACACACACACACACAGATTTGGGGGTCCAGCTGCACAGGTCTTGGGGTCAGATATTCATCCAGCTTTCTGTCCGCCAAGGACTGACAGACCCAGCTCCCGAGCAGCTCTGCTCTGTGTGGTGTTCATCTCAGGCCTCCACGGTCCCAGACCGTCACAGCTGCTATTTTCGTTTACATCGGTAGCATATTAAGTGATGGAAAAGGACTTTTTCACTCTTGTTACAAAGTTGTATAGCTTCATAAATGACTATTTAGGTATCACACGGACACAGCAAAGCTGCATAAAGTGACTACACAAAGCAGCGCAAGGAGGTGACAGTAAGCTCGGGAGGGGAGGGGCGAGGGATGTGGTGTGACCAGAAGCACGGGGATGCGTGTCGGTCACTGTCAAGACCCTCGCTGTGTGCAGTGCGGTGGATGAGTGGCGCTCGCTACGCGATTTTACATGATCACTGCAATACACAGACGCGTATGGCCCAGCAATGGCCATGACTCAGGCTTATGGCTGAGCCACATCTGTGCACCGGAGTCTGGAGCAGGGAAATGGAACACGACCCAGGGAAGTGCTGCCTTGCAGTGAACCGCAGTGCTCACCTTTAGGAAGGAACACCAAGCC
The DNA here is from genome assembly GCA_004363575.1 of Solenodon paradoxus. Lineage (NCBI taxonomy): Eukaryota > Metazoa > Chordata > Mammalia > Eulipotyphla > Solenodontidae > Solenodon > Solenodon paradoxus. The sequence goes on along the minus strand of RJWH01004541.1, from coordinate 79,247 downwards.
GTTTGCCAGGATTCTTGGAAAGGCTGCCTTGGTTTGGTGATGCTGTGCGGAGAGGCGATGACCTCAGGACAGGAATCAGAGCTCAGCGTTGGCGCCCATGGTATCCATGGTGATGTTGGTAGGCATGGTAACCAGGGTGACGTTGGTAGGCTATGGTAACCATGGTGACATCACTAACCCATGGTAACCATGGTGATGTTGATAGGCCATGGTGATCATGGTGACAATGATAGGACACGGTAACCACGGTGATGTTGGTAGGCCATGGTAACCATGGTGACATCGGTGCCCCCCCACCCCCCCGTGGTAACCATGGTGACATTGGCAAGCCATGGTAAGTGAGGTGTGGAACCCCACTTAGTTGGGATGGGCAGGAAGACTGGTGCTCTAGGGGTTTATAGGTGATTGGAAAAGTGTACAAAGTAAGGAAGGACAGTCCAGTGCTCCGAGGTCAGAGAAGAGCGTCTGCTGGCCGTCTTTTGTCCTGTTCTTCTCAACTCCATCTGTGGTAGGAATCGCCCTCCTCTCCTCCCTGGAGAGGCTCATGTGCTCGGGGGCTGTGGGCCAACCTTTGCTGACCACACACGCTCACCCTGTCCACAGAGCCCGACCAGGGTGTGGGGGGAGCTAGGCATGCACCCCAAGAGCCTCTCTTCCTTTGGAACTGTAAACATCAAGGCAGTCACTTGACACTTGCTAGCTCCTTGATTGTATAGACTCAGTTCCTCCAGGTCAGCTTTCAAGCCAGGTCATGTTGTGTGCTGGGTTTATCTATTTTTAGTTTTTAAAGGAAAGGTACAGGCAGGAATGAAGGCAAACAGAGGCAGACAGGAAGGAAAAAAGAGCAGGAAAAAGCACTTTATTTAGTTGTTCATCTTGGTCGTCCTCCACCCCCCTGGGGTCTTGAACCAGGGACCTTGGGATGCATGTGGACTGCCTATGGGGGACTAAACCACTAGGCCACCAGTGAGACCAATGCTCAGGCCAGGATGCGATCATATATATTCCTATTCAGGCAAAGACGACTGATCCCTTGCCCAGTACACGTGACTAACATAGGAAAAAGCATTATTTGATGCAAGACTTGGAAACAAACTGAGAAACAAATTGATAGAATAAGGAAGATGGAAATTGTATGCTTCTGAAAAAAGGCTCCCACCACTACCAACACTTTAAGAAAAGTAATTCGTGCATTTGCTGATTCATTTCTTGAACAATTTTGTATTGAATTTACATATTTATTCCACATTGTTCTTTCATATTGATGTGCAATTGACATATATGTATGACTTTCCGGTTGCAACACAGAGACTAATTTGGTGATGAAATAGTCACCACAAAATCTTAATTAACATCTGTTACGTGTCAACACTTTTTAATTGAAAAATTCAGATAAAACCCTTTGACCTGCTTTCATCATCTAGAAAGAGCTTTAGATTTTGTTGTTATTAAAGCATACCTGGAATTCTAAGGATAACTGTCTAAAATCCCCCCAACATAAAGGCTACGGACTAGGCTGCTGTGCATTTTCCCGGACGTAGCCAAGAACTAAGTCATTCACCACCGTTCATTGTGCCCTCTGACTCGGTGCCAGGCCTGGGCCCTCGGGGTGTGAAACACCAGCCCTCGGGCACACACAGACACCACTCACGTCATTGCCAGGCCACAGGCCAGAGCACAGCACAGCGACGTCACCATCATGCAGTTAGTGTTCACGGCTGTGGGCTGCTGAACAGTATCTCAGCCAGTGGCTGCGTTCGGAAAGGTAGTCTGATCGGAGCTTCCCTTCAGACACGAACCGCAGAAGGTATGACTACGGGAAATCCAAGGGAAGAGCGTGGGGAATCCCAAAATCTGGATGAGCCTGGAATTTTGGGGAACTGACCTCTAGTGTCCTCTGGAAAAGGATGAGTAGACCTTGTACAAAATACACACACACACACACACACACACACACGATGATGGGCATGTATGTCAGAGCTGAGGGAAGATACCTTGACACAGAGAAAGGGGAACACCCACCAACACACGCCTTCAAACTGATGACATGCTGGTGCCCAGGCCCTGTCAGTCCTTGGACTCTGAGCCCTGTCTGGGCTGCCTGCATCTGCAGATGTCACCTGGGCTGCATCATGTGGCTCTGCTCACCTGCCCACAGCTTGAAAGCTCACTGGCTCCCTCTGGTAGAGTGTTTCTAAGTTCTCAAACTCATTTTGCATTAATTTTATGTTTGATGCAAAACATTTCATCGCCAATCTCACTCCCTGAACATTTAAACTGGATGCTTCTGTAGCCGGATGAGGGTTAAAGGTCTGCCTCTCCTGCAGCAGAACTGACCAAGACAACAAGTTATCACATTAAAGCAAAGATGGCCGCAAATGTGTTTGTTTTCCACATGTAGAGAAATGTGGATCCCAAGAACTTAGGAAAAGGTCACTAATTTTCTTCCCTTTGCTTGATTGACTGGATGAGATGTTTCATGTTCTTGAATTCTGTGAGTGTGTGTGTTTCTGTGTGTGTGTGTGTGTGTGTGGTGGACTTTGATATTCTTCCAGCATTTTAGGATGACTAATTTTTTTGTCATTAATCTCCCCCTCTTCCCATCAAGCATAACTTATTGGCACTCCACTTCATAGAAGAGAAATACTATTATTTTTTGTGAAAGGCCAGTTGCCTAACTGAAGACATTGGTGATGAGATGTTTCACTTTTACTTCCATTAAGTATGAACTGGTTCTCAGTTCTAAGAATCTGATCCCCACCTTCCCCTGCAAGATCTGTCTTCTGAATTTTCAAGGACCCTTTAGAAACATAGGGGTTGGGGCTCGGGTTCGTGTTGATTTTGGTTTAGTTTTATGCTATGCGTCCTGCAGCTCTCTCCTTTGTGGGCCCTTACCAAGAGGCCATCACCTCCTTAAGTTTGGTCATCACCTCTCCTGGGCAGAGCTTCCTCAAAGTGCTGTCAGACAAACACAGTGTTGTTATTCCACCAACAAGGTGGGTTTATTCAGAAACAAACAACAAAAAAGAGGCAGATAGGAGAGAGACTGTCTCATGAGGAGACTGCTGACAGGTCCCTGAATTGAAGGTCCACAGACCCTTCTTTCTCCTCCGGAAACCCTTCTTCCTCTGGGTGGAGAGAAAATGTCACCTCCCAGCGGAGATGTAGGCTGCTGGGTCCTCTAGCGTGCTGGTCCACACAGGTGGCACTCTTTTCATCCCCGACCTCATGTAAATTGAGTTTTGGGGTTAAAGTTGAGTTTTTGTCTGTTATTTTTCATGTGTAATCCGTGGTCTCATTTCTCACTCCTCCTCCCCATTGTCCCTGTGTCTCCCTCAAGTTCTGATTCCATATTGCAGACAGTGCGTTTTAGACTTACCAGGGCTAACACCTTCTTAAAGGAAGGTAACTGCATTTGCTCAAGTTGACAGACAGCAAGCAGGCCCCAGGACCCGGCGAGGCCACGAGGAGGTACAAGCGTTCACAGGATCACTAACTACAATTTGGAGAATTGTTTTCATCTTCTTGTCCGTGTATTTTTTATAGAAAATGATATGAACTCAGGAATAATGAAGAGGTAAGTTATGAGTAAGGAAAGGAATACAATACTCTTAAAATGCTTCCAAATCTTTAGCAGGCAACACTTTTGCCCTTTCTGACCACTCCACCTCATCAAAGTGATGGTGACCTCATGGTGGCGCCTGGAGCACTCTCCATGGACCCTTCTCCATCCACTCTCTACTCCCACTACTCTTTCAAGGGCCTCAGATCATCAGGTTCAGAAAATTAACTCGACCTCATTTTGTGAGACACTAAGGCGCCACAGTGCCCAATTATGTAATCAGGTGTAGAGTATTACAAATATATTTCAAGGACTCCAACATAAAGATAAAATTATATCTACATAGTCTGCACAAAAATGATGTGAACTCTTTTCTTTCATCCATTGGTAATAGAAGAGGGAAGGAATTAATGTCTTATCTAATGTCAAATTTCCTGAAACAGTGGGATTGTCTTCTAAACCCAGCTCCCTGTTAATCCATCCACCTAACAAAGATGAATGGATGAGACAAAGATTTTGATGAGAGTCTAGCTCAGGCATTTTGGGTAACTCTACAGAGAGCCTGTGTGGTGTTGTGTGTGCCCCCGGGGGATACAGTGAGGATCATACCCATCCCACAGTGGGACTTGACCAAAAACCACATCAGAGGGAATCAAACATGGCGCCTCATGGTAAGGGTGCCATTGCCCAGAGAAGGGCGTTTCCATGTTTGAGAAGAGGTGGGAGAGGCACATGACAAAAGAAATAGTGCAAGAGAGGAAGGATCAGCATTTTATCACTGAAATGATGTCAACACCGATGACCCATTTTTAAAATCCTGATAAACATGTATTGGAAAGATGGAAGGAGGGGAGAATGTGGACATGTGTAAAGGAAGACACCACCAATAATTTGTGAATGAGGGCACACAGGTTTTGGAGAAAATGCATTAGCATTTAAAAACAATCATGCCAGCATCATTCTGCCTTCCTCTGAGTTGAAATACATTTTTCCTTCACAAGAGCAAGAGAGATACCATAAGAAAGGAAGGGAAGAAATCATGTTCACAATAGATAAGTGATGGAATAGGCATGTTACCTAGGAATATGACGGAAGAAGAAACAGCCGGAAGATTTGAGAAAGTTTGTTTAGGAAGCAACCAAGCCAGGTGAGAACCAGCTGGTTTCCAAAAGGCCATTCTGGTGAAATAATTCCGAGAAAAGTTTCTGGAAATGTATTCTACCTCAACCGTCGGCAGGCTCACTTACAGAATGTCTTAGGTCATGTGAGTGGGAGGAGTTGACACCCCTCATTCCAGACCACAGGCACAGCCCGCAGCAAGGCCCAGAGGGCTTGACCTTCACAAAGCTCACAGTGCCGCAGGGTGAGGAGGGCGGAACTGTCTCCCAGCCCTCTGGCTTCCTCCCAGGCTCCTGGCTCTCAAGTTACCATCAGACAGATTAGTAGGAGGAAAGGCGGCACTGAATGACGTTCAGTGTGAGATTCCACATGGGTGTGGATTCTAAAGGCCATGGAGCCAGATGAGGGTGTATGAGTTCAGGAATGGGATCAGGGCCTGGGCCTTCAAGGAGAGAGGTAATTAGATGTTTTCCCAGCCATAGAGATGGGTTTCTCTGGTAGAGGGGTTATTTCTGGTAAAAATCCTAATCCTGGGTAATACTCCCAATTTTTATTCTTCTGGAGAGAGAAGGGAACAGTCAGTTGACCTCACTTCAATATAATCCACATGTCCAGGTGACAGGTCTTGGGAAGGCCACTCTGGACATCCTGGGGGGACTAGACTAAAGGAATTTAATTTGTGCTGGAAGACGGGAGACTTTGGGGGGATCGCGGAGTGGGGCTCGCTCTGGAGTGGGTGCCGTCTCTTCCGGAGGGAGGCGGAAGCATGGAGAGACACTTGGGTTGCCTGAGAGAGGTTTGGTAACCTGTCCTTTTCCCAGCAACTTTGTCTGGTTTTGTCCGTGCCCTCAGAGGATTTCAGAGGCGGCCAGTGCTTTCCCTGCTTGGGTGACAATGCACAGCTGTCTCCAGGCCTTGGTTTCTTTAGCAGGATGTGGGATCTGAAACTGGGCGTGGTGGGTGGTTTTGAGGAGGCTGCAGCTGTCCCTGCCTCTAGGCCTTTCTGGGGTGGAGCGAGGAAACTTATTTTTAAGTTTCTGAGTTTACCCTGAACTCAACCTTAGCCAGGACCCAGAGTTCTTCTTCCCCTCCCCACACCAGGCCGTGTCTCTCTTCCTCACAGTGAGACCCCTGGTCCCACATCAGCATCAATGCCTCCTCTCGTTTCCTCTCCTGCAACTTCAACAAAGAAGTTTCAGAATTGCCTGTGAGAGCCACCGCCAGCGGGTCGGACCTCTTTTCCTGAATGCCGTGCAAGATTTTTGGGGGGCCCTTCTTCTGGTGCTGAAACAGTCACACCCTCGTACTGAATTATCCAGCCAGAGATAAGAGTCCCCACGTGGCGGGCCTGCCTTCTTTTTTCTCTCGTGTGATCATTTATTTAACGGAGACTTAATTTTTTTTATTTTAGGTTGATTTTTCTCCTTCTTTTCATGTATTTTTTTCTGTTGAATATGTAAAAACTAAATGTCACCCCAAGGTCAAAATCGTCAACTCAGAGATGCGTGTCTCCACGAGCTCCATCTGTTTCCTGCAGTCTCACACGAGTACCGTGGTTGGTCAATCGTTTATCTTTTCTGTGTTTCTTTTTTCAAAAATAAGAAATATAGCTTAAAATGATCTTTTTTTCTTGCAGAAAGCAGTACACACTCTTTAGTACTTTTGCACTTAAACTCGGTCCTGGAGTCTTCAAGTTAAGAGGCTTGTTATAATGTTATTTTGAAGTTGTTTAAAATACTCTGATGCACTACTGTGTTACTATTACAAACTCACAAAAAGCATGTTTAGACTCGTGTGGAACCTTGCTTGTGTTTAGTAGAGATAGTAAACCTATGTTAAGTGACAGATAAGACAAGACATCGCAATGTCCTGACGCACCAATGTGTGTTCAAGTGTGATGTGTACAATGAACGTTAAGATGTGATGTAGAACCTCGAATGTACTTATCTGATAGCCTCTGGATTCAAGCTATAAAAGAGGCTTGTGGGGTTCGGGTCGCCCAAAAAAATCCACGACAGAGTTAGGCGAGTGAGCAACCAGAGATTTAATTAGAGGGTAAAGGGATGGAGCTGACCAAGGGAGGTCCAGACCCCGTGGGTTCAGGGTCGCTCCACATACCAGACAGGTGCAGGGAGTAAGCAAGTTGGGGGTCCATTAGTGGGGAGCAGAGAGAGAGAGAGAGAGAGAGAGAGGATGGAGCCAGCCAAGGGAGGCTGACTCTATCCGTCTTGCTGGCTGCCTGAGTTTTTAAAGAAAAGTCCCACATGGTAAGGAAGGGGATGGAGAGAGGTCTGCAGACCAGGTTTCAGTTCCTGATTGGCCAAGGTGGCATTGTCCTTTGAAGTTATTGGTGGACTTCTTCACCTGATGTCATTCTTTTGTTTCTTGGTGAAGGGTCTGTGCTGGTCACGTCCTCCATGTCCCCATGTCGAACTCGTCCATCAGCTTTCCTATCGATCCGGATGCCTCCACGACTGGGTGCTGGAGCCAGAGGCGATTCACTGTCCCGAGAGTGAAATTTAATCCCTGGTCTGAGGCTTGCTCCTGTGGGGGCTCTGTCAGGGCTCCCACTTCAAGCAAGTCAGTCGCCTGGACTCCAGTCCAGACCCTACGACGCTCCCTACGGCGATCGGCTGGAAGCCCCTGCTCGCCGGTGTCCCGTCGGACGCTCGGCTCTTCGCCACTCAGGGCTCCTCGCTGCAGCCGCTGTGGGAGAGAAGATCGCCGCGGCCCCGCTGAAGCTGAACCCAGGCACCAGAACGTGAGAATCATAAAGCCTGCGTGTGACCTGCAACTAATATTCGTGGGGTCGTGTCTTACTCCGGCAGCACAGACGTGTTAATATTTATATAGACTCGCCCCGGAGCAAATAAGCAGCAGTGTCCTCAGAGTGTTCCCGACAGCACTCCGACCTGCGCCTGTCCCATGTTTAGTGCGCATATACTTTCCATCTCAATCATATCTCCCACAAGGCTCTTCCTCATTCTTGTTGGGGCTCCATCCTCTGTGGGGGCTGTCTCAGTTCAGGTGGTTTCTCAGAAATGAGTAATCAGTTGTTCACAATATGTAAACACACACACACACACACACACACATATATATGTATTATAAAGAATGCCACAATGATTTAAAAACAAACACGCCCCTATGTTGTTTTGTACGCGTGGAAGGCGTCTGTTCAAAGCAAACTCCCAGAAGAGGAATACTGGGAGAAGGGGAAATGCATCTGTCTTTTGTCATCTCCTTGCAAATTCCTTTGTGGGACATTGCCTGGTGCCCCGACCCTGACCTTCGCTGGAGGCAAGGGTTCCACTGGGCTCCCCATCCTCCCACCTTCCCCACGTGAGTTCCCAGGTAGTTGCCAGGTGTGCGGGCTGCCCACCTCCAGCAGGCTCTCCCCATCCTCAGGGACAAGTGTGTGCTCAGGAGGTTCGAGGGGTGCCTTTCAGAGTAAAGGCACAGACATTGAAAGAAAATGGTGCGTTGGTGGGACAGCTTGCTTTTCTTGGCTGCGACTGTGACAGGAGACTAACTTGGGGTCTCATCAAGACGCAGGGTGGAGGAATTGTCCAGGGCACCCTTTGCCATTTCTCAAACGCAAACCTAAGTGGCCTCTGCTCTGCGTAGGGCCCGAGATCAGAGCCTCGTGGCGTGAACGTCTGCTTTCAGTGGCAGGCGTTGTTCTCTGTCCGAAACTGACTCTAGCACTGACTCTGTACAAATCCAGCACGTTCGCAGACCCTTCCTGCTCGCTTCCTGTCATTCAGGATCTGTCCCTGTCGGTCAGGACCTACTAAGGTCTGTGGCTCCAGGGCCAGGGCTGCCATGCTCGCTGATGGCAGCTGGAGCCGTGGCTCTGATTGAGCCACACAAAACCCAATTCCTCCTTTCATTTTGCATTTCAAACTTCTTTGTCTGCTGGCAGAAGAAAGTGTCACCAATAAAGATGAAAAGATTTCTTTTAATGCATCCATCCTGACAGAACCATCACCCATTTCATTCATTTAATTCCCTGCAGCAGGAAAAAGGTCAGATTGATTCAGAAAACTTTCCTTTTATCACATGAAAGTGTGCTCTTTATAGAGAAAAAAGAAATATTACTCAGGTTGTACCACCTGCCAACAACTTAATATATTTCTTCCTATGCTTGTCTTTCCGTGCATTTAGGTAAACTTGTGTATTGCTAACCTTGGTTACTATTGGTTCGGTGACTGCATAATGATTTCATCGCGTGTACATAGAATAAATGCATACTTATGGCATGAATTGGTAAGTAGCACTGGACATGTAAAACTTGAAAACCGGACAAAGTAAGGAAAGAAAATAACACAGTACATTCTAACAAACCGCGCCCAGCATCAGGGGGTGGCGTTGCAGAGCTGGGGTGTGGATAAGAGAGTTACCTGCGTGAAAGCGATGGAACACTAACACAGTCAGAGGAAGGACTTCTCAGAAGCAAGTGTGGGCGGTGTGTCCACAGAGGAATTATCGCTGTTTGCGACGGGACGACAAAGAACCAGGGGCGAGCTGCACTTAATTTTCCGGAGTCTCACACACACACACAGACACACAGACACACAGATACACAGACACACACACACACAAAGAATAAATTCTATGTCATCTGCCACCCTAAAGACTGAGTTTCGCAATAATGTTTAGTTATATGCTTCTTAAACTTTGCTTCAGGGAGCAGGGCTCATTCCTTAAGCATAACTTTGACAAGCAAAGTATATCTGCCCCTAAGATGGAGCAAAGATACAGGTAAACTCAAGCCCTAGGCCATAGATGAAGAAACCTGGGCCTCTCGCTGGTTCGGCCCGCACAGCACAGCTCCCGCTTGCTGGCTTTAACCCCCTTGTGGCCGGAACACCCGCGGGTGCCTCTAAAGTCTGGAGAAGGGGGAGCTGCCCTGCCGACCAGCTCTGGCGCTGCTCCCGGTGTGGACTACAGTCTGCGGGAGGAGGGAGGACAGCAGCCCTGCAGGAAGTCTGGCTCCCCACAGCCAAATGCTCCTTGATGGCACCTGGAGGGTGAATGAGTCCTCTGTTTCGAACTGTGGTGGGAGGTGCTTGGCAGTGGTGCCCATAGAACCTAACAACTGACAGTGAAGACAGGTTATGGCTGCCTGCCCCACCTCTTTCTCTCTCCTTCTCTCTCTCTGTCTCTGTCTCTCTGTGTCTCTCTCTCTGTCCGTCTCCCTGTCTCTGTCTCTCTCTGTCTCTCTGTCTCTCTCTGTCTCTGTCTCTCTCTCTCCCTCCCTCTCTCTGTCTCTGTCTCTCTGTCTCTGTCTTGTTCTCTCTCTGTGTGTGTGTCTCTCTCTCCCTTCCTCTCTCTGTCTCTGTCTCTTTCTCTCTCTGTCTCTCTCTCTCTGTCTGTCTCTCTGTCTCTGTCTCTCTGTCTCAGAAACGTGCAGGCAGGAATGAAGGTGCCCAGAGGCAGGCAGGAAAAGAGAGGGAGAAGAAGCACTCTGTTTTATTTAGCTATTCATCTTGGTGGCTGCCCCCCAGCCCCGATCTTGAACCAGGGCCCTGGGATGGACGTAGACAACATCTGGTGAAGGAAACTGCTGGGCTTCCAGGGCAAACCGGCTGCCTCTCTCTTTTTAGTTGAAATTTTGATAGAGATCATTGTGAATTCACCTGCAGTAGGAAGCAATAACACGGAGGGATTCCACCTTCTGTACCCAGTTTCTCCCAGTGGGAGCATCTTAGAAAATACAGCACAATATCAGAATCAGATGTGGACATTGGCATAATCCACTAACGTTATCAGCTTTCTCCAGTTCCAGCTGGGCTCGCTGGTGTGTGAGTGGTGTGTAGTGTGCAGAAGTTCATTGTATCAACACAACACGATCGCGTTACATTTGATCACGCGTGGCTGCTCTGTCCACCAGCTCTGTCACCATACTAAGTGGCTCCAACACTATGCGAATCCTTTGTGCACCAGCACCGGCTCCTCTCCCCACCATCTCCCACCCTAACCCCGGCAGCCTCTGCTCTCATAGTCTAAATTTTATCTTTTCAAGAATTGTATTAGAAATGGGATATATTTATTATACAAACTTTGGGCCGAACTTTAGTTCCTCAACTTGATTCCCTGGAGTTTCATTAAAGTTTTGCCACTTTTCAGTCATTTGCCACTTTTCATTGCTGAGTAGTGTCCCATGATACAAAGGTACCAGCACCTGTCTTTTACTTTATTTGGGGTGATTTTAAGTGGTATTATGCTTTTAATTTTAGTCTCCTTATATTCGCTGCTAATATATAGACATGCAATTGGTTTTCGATGTTGGCCTTGTAGACTGTACATTTTCTGAATTCATGATTTCTAGAAGATTTTGTAGATTAAGTTTTCTACAGAGAGAATCATGTTCTCTGCAGTTATCAATAATTTTGTTTTTTCTTTTCTAACCTGCATGCCTTTTATTTCTTTTTCCTGCTTTATTGCCTTGGCTGGACTGCCGCGGTCCAGCCGCAGCAGGATCCAGGGGTCCCGAAGGCGGGTAAGGCTTCGGCGAGTGGGAGACAAAGAGACTCAGACTCGAGGCAGAGTGAATCTTTGTTCCGTCTTTATTGCAAGCAGGCAGGTTTTTTATACTTTCTTTTAGCAGCTTTCAGTCTTAAAGTTACGTAAACCGAAAGCACAGACCCCCATAGTGTTTTTGTTTCTTAAGTAAATGAGTTACCTGCCCTTTTGATAGGATCTTGCTTAAGGCGAGGTGTGAGACAAAAGAGAATTCCACAGACTTGTGAAAGGTTAGAAAGTCATTTATCAAATTCCTAAATGCATGCCAAGCTGAATTGAATCTGGCAGGCCCTTTTGTCATCTAGCAAGTTCTCGCTGCCCAGTGTTTGTGTTGGTCCTATTTTTATGAGCCTTTATAAGTTGTTCTAATAATTTTACTTTTTGTCCCCTTTTGCGCATTCTGATTCCATTTTCGTCACAGGCGCCTGTACATGGTAAGGGGGGAGCAGGCAGTCGTCCTGCATTATTTTTTCCTCTTGGTGGGAACCATAATTTTCCTTTAATCTTATAAGCTATTGTAAGGTGAGGGCAATGCTGTGGAAGGGGATCGGAATAGTTTTTCTTTGTTTTTAGATATAACCTACATCATTAATGGGCCAACTGTGTAAATGAATGGAGGCTGAAATAATTTCCCTTGCTATAGTTGATTTACTCTATCTCCCACAGAGGCCGTCGGGGATATTTTCTGAGTCAATTTCTTGGATAATTTATAAGTATATTGTTAGCCTTGCATAAAAGGAATGGCATAGGTGGGTTTAGTTTTTTTCAGTATCACTTTGCCTGGTTATAATAGTCCCATTTTTCAGAGAAATTCCCAGTCCCTCTCCCAGTAGGGAAATTGTTATTTTCATTATTATTTTGAATTAATCCTGCATATATGAATAAGCCAACACAGCAAATCATGATTCCACAAATCATGATTCCCAGGAAAGCTCGGTTAGAGGCACCACGTCCTGTTCCATGAAGAAGTCTTCTTTGAAGCCCTTCTTCTTCCCAGCTATTGACTTTGTCATTTAGCCAGGTTGGACATGGACATGGCACTGGACCGTCCAGTACTATGTTGCGCAGCAGTGCAGAGGGAGACCTTGTCTTGTCCCCAAACTTAGGGGAAAAGTATTAACTCTTTCTAGCTCTGGGTTCTTTTGTACATGTTTTTTTTTTTTTTTTTTTTAAATCCACTTAGGTTAATTCCCTCTTACTCTTAATTTGCTAAGGGTTTTTAGTATGAGTGGGTGATAAATTTTACCAAATGCTTTTTTCTGTGTCCTGCATATTGACATTTTCTTGAACTAGTTGATATGCTGATTGATACTGATATTTCAATGAGAAATTATTTTGGACAGATAAAGAAGTGAGTGAAGAATGTAGGGTTTTAAAAACAAAGTTAAGATGTTGAGATTTGAATCTATTTCATAGCATTTCCAAAGTATTTTCTGCTAGAGAAGCTACAGCTGATACCTGAATATGTCATTTCTTTGTCAAGCAAACTTGAGAGGCGGTGGGTTAAACCAAGTTCAGGAGGTTTCTCTGCAGCTGGACTTGAAGGGTCTTCCATGTGCTGCATGGAGTTATCCACACAGTCACTTTCCCCTTAACGCTCGTGGCCGCTGGAGGATATTCTTCAGGGAGCACTGCTGCAGGAAGTCATTTACTCCAGTGAACATCTGTGACCAGGAGATGACCAGAGAAGAAAGGTGCTGGATCAGGTGATCTCATCCACGGAACTGGAGGCAGATTTCCTCACTGCTCATTTTATGATCTGTTGAGTGAGGGGAAAAAACCTGACGCCCAGGTGTGGACACATCTGTGTCCATCAGATACCTGAGTTCAGATCCTGGTGTTGGGACCTCGTGGTGTGAGGGTATCGGGAAAGTTCCTTAACCGCCTGTGCCTCCATTTCCGCTCATGTGATAAGGTAGCAATTCTTACTCCCTAGGATTTTATATATGTGTGTATGTGTACATAATGAATGAAACATTAGAGAGGAGTCAGGTGTAGAGTGACCACCTGTGGTCATCACATTTGATGGGCTGTTCGAAGGATTCAGTGAAGGTGAGAAAATGATTTTCAAGAGTATTACTCAGAAGACAGCTGTAGGGATGCAGGTCTGAGCCCAGTTGGAGGCGATTGGAGGTGGATGAGGGCGGAGGGGGGCGGATGGGGCCGGCTGCACCTGGCTGCACCTGTGATCCCACGTTGGCTCCTGAGACCAGGATGGGGAGAGCGCAGGTGGACGCTGGCTTTTAAAACTAATTTTTTTGGCAGCTCTCCAGTATTAGATGACTGAATGTGGGAGGTTAGAAAAGATGACTCTCAGTTGACATGAAAGTCGAGCCCCAGTGTTCGGGAAGTAGATATTGCAGGCTCCATGAGAAGTGGGTCCTGGAGATGAATGAGTGTGTGACTCAGAGGAGGTGTTATCACAGGTGTGCAAAAGTCTTAAATCTGATCAGCATCAGAGAAGGGTCTTATTCCATTGCGCTGCAGGGAAATCGGGCCTGAGTGGCCACTTTGACCTCGAGGACATCTCAGCTTTTTTTTTTTTAGGACATGAAGGGATGGAATGAGTCCACTGAGAGGAAATGAAGGTGAGAAAGGCACCCTGGCACCCAGGTCGGAGAAGAGAAACAACAAGAAGGGGTGTGGGAAGGTCTCTAGAGAAATCGGTGTGCAGATCGAGTGAGGGAAGAGGAGAGGGCGCTGGCAGAGAAGACCTAAGCAAGTGGGGACTTGGTCAAATGACTTAAAATAAAGCAAGTATATAAAATTTAACACACAATCATGCACATCATGGACTTGACGTTCAGTTAGAAGATAGTTGGATTTTGGGGAACCAGCCCAGAATACCATTAGCGCCAAGTAACAATCCAACAGCATTTGAACAAGACATATTCAAATGGATTCACATTTCAGCTCGTGGCAAATTAAATGTGTGTGACTGTGTGTGGTTTACCATGTGCGTTTTACTGCTTTTTCTTCCGCCTCTGCTTTATATTATCTCTTTCCCCAAATCTTCTTTTCCATCAGCCTCAGGACACTAAACCACTGTGCTGAACTCCGGTGGGAGGCCGATTTCCGGGCCAGGCTCCGGGCTGTGAACCAGCCAGAGTCGGGGCTCTGGGGAAGAGAGAAGAAAACCCGTTCTGTGTACTGGGTCACTGTGATAGGCCCAGTAATGGCTCCCCAGAGGTGTCCAAGTCCCAATCCCTGGGAATGGGATGTGTGTTATGTTTCCTGGCAAAGGGGGCTTTGCAGGTGCGATTAAAGTTAAGGACCCTGAGGTAGGGTGATTACCTGGAGTATTAGGTGGGTCCAAGGCAATCACAGCGTCCTTCAAAGTGGAAGAGGGAGGGGAAGGGAGGCGAGCGGGGAGAAGAGACTAGACCAGGGAAGGACGGTCAGAGGGAGGTGGCATTGCTGTGGTGGAGAGGAGTGGGGCCCAGTCTCCAGCAAGCTGGGCGAGGCAGTGCCCTGGCAGCTGGCAAAGCGGATGGAGCCTCCTCTTGTAAGGCTGTCAGTGTCTCCCATTGTGGAACTCTGACCTCAGAACAGAGAGTAGATGTGCATTTTATACCATTGTGTTTCAGGAAATTTGTTATAGCAGCATGTAGAAAGAGAATAGAGCAGCTGTAAATACTTAAATTATACACACACATAGAGAAAGAGACATAGAGAGAGACAGAGAGAGAGACAGAGAGACAGAGACAGAGACAGAGAGGGAGAGAGGGAGAGAGAGAGAGAAAGAGAAAGAGAGGGAGAGAGAGACAGAGACAGAGACAGAGAGACAGAGAGACAGGGACAGAGACAGAGACAGAGATACAGAGAGACAGGGACAGAGACAGAGAGAGAGACAGGGACAGAGACAGAGAGACAGAGAGGGAGAGAGAGAGGAGAGATCAGAGCAGCAGTGGAATTGCCCAGATCACCAACACACAGAAATATGAGAAAAGATAAATCATTGCTGTTTAACACAGGAGGCTCTGGGGTGGTGTGCGGTTTCGGGATGGAGAAACGGTAAGTAGGTAAGCCCAGCTCCGCTCAGGTGGACTGAGGGCTCGACTCTCAGGGTCGCCGCAGCTAAGGGAGAAGCCAGAAGGAGCCCTCGTCTTGTCTCCTCTGGACCTTGTCCCAGGATGCCAACCTTGCGGCTCTGCTGGCCAGGGAGTCACAGAGGATGGAACACGTAGAGCTGCGAGTTTGTGAGAATAAGAAACACCACGCTCACCAGGTGGCCCTGAGAAGGAGGCATGGACCCTGGGGAGCCAAGTCTGAGGTGTTGGGAATGGACGCACATCCATTCTAAGGGGGATGAGGGCTCCAATTCAAGTCTCTGCGAAGTCCACACTATTCACCTTACATAGGAGAGTCTCCTTACTGCCTGGCCCCGTCCCTCCCTCCCTCATCCTCTTCCTGTCTGTCTCTCTGCCTGCCTGTCTCTCTCTGTCTCTCTGCCTGTCTCTATCTCTCTGCCTATCTCTGTCTGTCTCTGTCTTTGTCTCTCTCTGTCTCTGTCTCTCTGCTTCTGTCTCTCTGCCTGCCTGTCTCTCTCTGTCTCTCTGCCTGCCTGTCTTTGTCTCTCTGTCTCTGTCTGTCTCTGTCTCTCTGCCTGTCTCTATCTCTCTGCCTATCTCTGTCTGTCTCTGTCTTTGTCTCTCTCTGTCTCTGTCTCTCTGCTTCTGTCTCTCTGCCTGTCTGCCTGTCTCTCTCTGTGTCTCTGCCTGCCTGTCTTTGTCTCTCTGTCTCTGTCTGTCTCTCTCTCTGCCTGTCTCTATCTCTCTGCCTATCTCTGTCTGTCTCTGTCTCTGTCTCTCTCTGTCTCTGTCTCTCTGCTTCTGTCTCTCTGCCTGTCTGTCTCTCTCTGTCTCTGTGTCTTTGCTTGTCTGACTGTCTCTTTCTGTCTCTGTCTTTCTCTGTCTCTGTCTCTCTGCCTTCCTGTCTGTCCTTCTCTCTGCCTATCTGCCTGTTTCTTTCTCTCTGTCTCTGTCTCCCTCTGTCTCTGTCTCTGTCTCTCACCATAACGTTCATGGAGTATTATCAGTCACTGCAGCATGAAGTGATGTGGATATAGAAGAGAAAGAAAGGCCGAAGCTGGCCAGAGTCAGGCTGGGGGAAGAGATAGCAACTATCTCAAGTCCCTGCCCTTCCAAAGGCTGACTCTGCTGCTATCTGGTGTCATTCAGAACTAATTCCCGGAGAGGAGTTCAGCACTCACTAGGGACTGATACAGGCGGTCGAAGTCCTGAAAAAGTTTGTGCAAACATTTATTTCCTTGACACCTCGAGCCCACTAGGAGAGGGAGGGCTGTGACAGGAGGAAGAGGAGCACAGGCAGCCTGCAGGGCCAGCCTTGAGGAAGCTGCACCCTCCCCTCCAGGTGACCCTGTGAAGCGGCATCAGGTCAGTGTGTCGTAGGTGCCTGGTGTGCGGATGCTGGCCAGGTGCCTACCTGTCTGACTGCAGGTCTGCAGCACCTCTGAGCTGCTGCCCGCCCGCCTGAGTGTTTGCTGATTAATTTAGTCGTCCACTCGCAATGAGCACACACCGATTATTCCCACTCTTCCTGGTGTCCCTCACTCCAGGGTTTGGAGCAGAACATGGGATGGGGTCGTGCAAGCTTCTTCTTCGCCCAGCTGTGTGCAAGTCTCTACCCGGGAACATCACTCCTTCTGTGGGAGTGTGTCTCAACTCTGGATTCGTGCTGCACAAAACACTTCACACGGGGGCTTTGATATCACCTGAGTATCTGGTGCTGCTCTTTCTTCTCGCGAGGAATGCGCCTTGCTCTTATGCATTTGACAGGAGCGCTTTCTGACAAAGAACATTTTTATTCTGTGAACAAACCCTGCTAAGTGCTGAGGACAGTGCCTGCAAAGGCTCCCACTGACCTTCCCATCACCTGGAGCCTGTGATCAGTGTAAGCCTCATGCACCGTCTTTCACACCTTGACCCGCTCAGAAATATGAGAGAAAACCCATAGGTTAACTTTGTTTTTAGTGTTCTCCCCAAATTGGATCTTGTCATAAAGGAACATAGTAATGATCTCCATGTAGTCAAGTCTTACGTTGTTTCAGAGCATGTAAAATTATTACACGTTCTTGAGGCATCTTCTACATAGTCACAAACCTATGTATATATGTATAAATACAAGTGCACTTTCTGTTTGGATATGATGCAAGAAAGCTATTGTGTCTAAGAGCATTCTTTTACTAGACATCTTACTTATTCATTTTATTAGCTCCTTTAATTGTTTTTTTGGCATTCTTTAGGTTGATCCACTTTAAGAGATAATAAATTCTAGATCGTTCTTCAATATTTATAATGCCTACTCATTTTTAAACCTATAACACCAGTGACACCTTGTAGAGCTGTGTTAAATATTGATGTCAATAGTGGCCCTCTCGTTTGGGAATTTTGCTGAGATTCTTCAAGTGTCTTACCATCAAGGTTGCCATCCTGTTTCTTTTTATGCTCATGAGATTGCAAAATTGCTGTACGTTTTTATCAGGAAGTGATAGTTAAAATGATCAAGTGCATTTACTGGATCATGCGCTGTTTTCCTTATGTCAGTCAGAACCGCCATTTGTCTAGGTTTGAGAATTAGAAACTATAATGTCTTGCTTTCTTATTCAATTCATTGCTTCCTCGTAGTGCCCTAGAGCCCGTTCTTCTATCCCCATATTTCCTATACATCACTATCTTTCACGGGACCAGCCTGGATTCCGGCTCAGAGACTTTGGTAAGAATAGGTGGGGCTGTTTGTCCCCCGCTGCCTGGCTGCTCCGTCTCTGAGGTCCGTAGTGCTCACAGGCTCGGGGATAACGGTCCCCTTCATTATAAAGTTCCCTTTCACCTTTGCCCTCTTGGATTTAGCAGTTAGTAACGATGGCCTCGCTCTGTTCTTTTAACAGGGCTTGCGAAAGGGTGGTTAAAAAATTTAGCTTCTCATCTTTTCCCACTTTGTCGCTGAACTCTTCTATAAAGGGAAACTTAGGTCACCCTGACATGCAATTTGTACAGGAAACACAAGATAAATGTTTGCTGCTCTCTTGACTGACCATTTGCTAGGACAATGTGTTGGTGGCCCGGCGACCTTAGAAAAGACAGGCAGGAGGCAGGAGTGTGATCTCCACCAGCAACCCGAAGATTTTTCTGCATTACGTACTTCTGTCAACACAAGGTAAGGTTAAAGGATATTTGTTAGACTTTTGAAAAGGCCCTGAACCAGGCTCCCTTAGACACACCGGAGCAAGGGGCTGCGTTCGTCGCTGAGTGGCAGCTCAGCTCTGCCCTGCCCTGCGACCGTTCCTTCTAGAGTGCCAGCTGTTCTCCTGGACGGGCCATTAGGACAACTCTTCCCTGGAGGCGCAGGCCACTCGCTTGTCTCAGGAGGTTTCCATTGCCTTTTGGGGAGTCGTTCTGGATCACGTGCTCTTTTAACCTTTTCTGGGTGAGACTATGCTCTCGTGTGGGAGACAGTGATGCTCACTCTTGTGTCCCTCGAGGAAGAGGCACAGAGCTCGCTGGCAGGTTGTTATTTCTGCCAGAATGTAAGCGTCCCCAGGAAGGTTCAAATCCCCGACAGATGGGCTTGACAGAGACACTCACAAGCTGCCGTTAGTCTTCCTTCCTCCCTAGGTAGCGATCAGGTTATTATGGGCTGTGGTGAAGATGATGGGATGTGTATGTGCGTGTGTGTGTGCACATGTGGTGAGGTGGGAGCTGTTGTAAAAGATGGAGTCATTTGGGAGAAGCATGCAGGCGAGAGTCTCTCTGGAGTCAGGGAGCAGGGAGTAGGCAAACATGTTTCCCAGCCCAGCCCCAGCCCCTCGACACACGGCAGATCCGTGGGGCCCCGCCATCACGGTGGATGGACTCTGACGTGCACATTGCGTGATGTGGACCATCTGGAGAGATGGTCACTGTTTTGGAAAATGACTGAGGTTCGGTGCAGAGCCCACTGATCATTCTGAGAGAGAGTTGACCCACATCTTTGGGTGTGTCCTGAAAAATAAAGGTGCATTTTGGATCAAGACTTTATGTTTTTTTTTGATGAGCAAGAGAGGCTCCCACTCTGGCAGCAGGAGGGACTCCAGGCTGTCACCAGTGTGTAGCACACAGCTGAGGGGCCTAGCAGGAGGAGGATGTTGCTTTGCCCGAATTCAACAAATAGTGACTGGACCTGTGTGCTGGGCACCGTGTCGGGCTCTGCCGGCGAGTGGGTCGGGCAATTTCAAAGGATGTGGTAGGTGTTTTAGTAAGAACATATCTGGCTTCTCAGGGGGTTCAAGAGGACTACCTACTCCAGACTCGGGGCCCAGGGACGGTACCCCGTCAGGGACACGGAGCAGATAGCTGGTGATGGCTGAGAGGCAGAGGCCGTGGAAACCCAGGTGCACTGGCCTGGCCTGCAGAGCCTGCGCCTCCAGCTGTGAAGTGGGACGAGGTCTGGCAGAGGACTGGGGCCAGGGAGGCTGTAGGGCGGGACAAACTGCAGGCAGACCCCATCGTGTCTGCCCTTGGACGCCAGTAAGACGTTTGGACGCTCTTTGGAGAATGTGTCAGGCACTGAAGGAATGACAGGAGTCAGGCGGCATTTTCGAAAGCTGCGCCTTGGTGGCTCCGTGGTTGAACACTGTCCACACGCATCCCCAGGACCTGGATTCACATCTTGGGGCCAGTGAGCACTCAAGATGAGCAACTAAATAAGATGAAGAAAATGTTTCCTCCTGTCTCTCCCTGCCTGCCTCCTGCTCCCCTTTATCCCTGCCTGCATCTTTCCTTAAAAAAAGAAAAGCTACTGCGGCCACAGTAAGTGCTCTGCGCACATTTGGGAAGGAAAGACAGCGGGTTCTTTCTCCTACCAGGTCCCCCGTCCCCAGGGCCGCATCTGTGAGGCACAGCTCACGTGCAGCAGGCTCCCGCGTCTGTCAGAGCCGTCCTGCCGCCCAGATCTGATTCCTCACACTGCTTGTCCTGCGGGAGCCTCCATCACGCAACAAGCCCCCAGGACAATCCGAGCCGGCCTCACTGTGCTCAGGGACAGCTTGGAACCGACAGCGTTTGCCAGACACAGAAGCTGCCGACCATCAGGGGCCTCGGCGTGTGCCCCACCTGTCAGAGGAGGGGAGACCAGAGCACAGAACGAGGGCCTGAGACCAGCACTGAAGCACGTGGCCAGGCAGAGGCCGGGCAGCCTCTGAGCGGAAGAGACGTCTGCATTCAGGGGCTTCGACTGGCAGGAAAGCAAATGGGGCAGCACAGGGGGTGAGACGTCCATCCTTGGACATTGCTGAATCTCGGGGTAGTGGGAGAAGAACAGAACTCTGCGTTTGGAGTGCGTCTGAGCAGCTGAAATGCTATCGATGCTTCCAGAAACAGGGGCGGGCCTTGCCTGGTCTTAATCCTTCATAAAAGTCCTCGCTCAGCGCAGTGCTTTACTGGCTTCGCCATGAGAAGCCTGGATACAGAGGTCAAGTCTGGGGAGGAAAGTCCCTGCTCCCTGTAGCGCTGAGGGGTGAGGACAGTGGGAGGTTGACAGCGACCCGGGGGTGGGGATGAGGACGAGATGCCAATGTAAACAGGAAGCCGGTAAGCCAGACACACACAGGCACGAAGAGCTGGTGCGAGCAGCACTTTGGGTTTCAAGGTTAGTAAGCTTCTAGAAAGGAGAGAGGATTTGCAGCTCACAGGTGACGACCTAGCACTGTGCCCCAGAGGAGGGCTGTGGGGAGGCGGTCTGACGTGCAGTGGGGACACGTTGCTGGGGGAGAAGCTGTGCTCAGCTGAGCGGCCGGTGGGCCTGAGCCTGTGCACTCGCGGGGTGCGGTCCAGAAAAGGGTGTCGCTGTGGGACTGCGCTTCAGAAGACCTGTGTGGACTGTAGGTCTGATAGTCTGGTTCTTCAGAACAGGAACAATGAACCAATTTTACCAGCGCCTGGGCCATCAGACATGACCTTCCTTCGGGGCAGAGTGAGCGGGAATGAGCTGAAAGAGTAAGCATTCTCTCTCCAAATATTTATTATGCTACACAAGGGTTGGAGAACTTTTTCTGAGGGAGTCAGATGGTTGCTGTTGTTGGCTTTGTAGACTTTTCATAAGGACGTAATGCTTTTTAACGTGCTCTCAGTGGCAACCAATCACTATGGCACCCAGATGGCCCTGGGTGCTATATAAACAAAGAAGCGTGGCTGTGGGCCACCGAACGTTCCACAGAGTCCGACGAGGGGGCTGCGTGGCGTCTGCAGGTCAGTCTGCAGAGCCCTGAGCTAGAGGACCCCACCAAACCCAAATGGAGGCGTCCTCCTGGAATGGCAGTGAGTTCCTGGTGCCTCGGGGTGCAGGCCTTGACCTTGCAGTTCAAAGGGCATCTTGGGTGCTCTTGTCACGGTCTTACGGGAAGCGTGAGCCTCTTATCAGGGAGGCCTTCTCAGTCAAAGGCACGCAGGACACCACCGCCCCTGAGCAAGAGCCAGGTCACCAGGGTCCTCACCGTCCTCCCAGTCCTCAAAGTCATGCAGACTGGTGCGTCGGCCAGGGGAGGGGACTGGGGAGAGACGCAGACCCTCCCTGTGTCCCAGAGGGCAGGGCGCCCTCCTGCCCAGAAGCAGCGCGGGGGAGGGAAGCGGCAGTGTCCTGCCGGGCGGGCTGCCAGGAGGGGGAAACGGGGGACTGTCTGTGGACTGTCACTCCAGCCCAGGTGTCTCTCCCCGGAGTCTGCAGCACTCAGCACACTTGTGTGGTGAATCTCACTTCTGTGGTTAGCCGAGGGCGCTCAATAGTTGCGAAATGCAGTAATGTTTTGATTAACGACTTCCTTGAGGATGAAGCGCTCTGATATAGACAGATCTATTAGAAAAAACCTCAAGCCAAAACCCCTTCATAAATCATGCAAAAAATGGCTGCCCGCACAACAGAAATAGCTCAAGCGCAGTGTCTCTTTGCCTTTGCTTAGATGTTGATAAATAGGGCTCATCCTCAGCAAAGTTGGAGCAGCTGAACTTTATCTCTAGGCAAACAGCTTTCTGCACCTTCCTTTCTGCACCTGCTCGCCTCTCTGACCTCTGGGTCCCTGGGTCTGAGACACCTCAGGACATGCATGTGGTCTCTATCTCTCGACTAAGTGGCCTTTGGATGCCTGGGGAGCGAAGGGGTGACTACGCATTATTACAAATTAGTACCCCCTTTTCCAGTAATCCTCCCGCACATCTGAAAGGAGTAGGTTCGGTGAGGACCTCGTGATCGCAGCCACCACGAGGGGAAGATGCAGTGTGACATATCATTTCTTTAAGGATCTATAGCCAACCTGCGTGGGGCACACCTGCCTTGTCCTCCTGCTTTCCTGCACGTCCGCCGCAGCTCACTCTCGCCTCAGCCTTCTGGCTGCATCTGACGGGTTCGACTCTGAGCCTTTGCCTGGTTCATTTCCAGCTGTTCCCCAAACGCTGTGACTTGGTCTGTGCTGTTGGACCCAGCACTTGGATTGTGCTGTGGGACGCGACCTGCTGTTTCGGATCTGGGAAGTTGGGGTTCCCGTGACATCACAAGTTCAGGACGGCAGCAGGTATGGTGACTTCTGCAGTTGGAAGGTCCATGGGGAATGTGGACTCTTGCTCTTTCCCAGTAGTCGTTCTTTTTAATTGTGGTCAAACATAATATCAAACATTGAAAAATGTACAAGGAAGGGGCACTTGGTGCCTCACAATCTTCATCAAGTTGCCAAAACATTTTTGTCCTCCCAAAGGAAAACCCCACACTCCACACAACCACCCCGTTTCTCTCGCCCACCAGTGCCTGGCCAGCCCATTATGCATGTCACATACACGAACATGTGGCCTTTGTGTCTGCCTCCTTTCAGTTGGCACGATGCTTTCAAGGTTCTCAGTGAAGCAGTGACTTAGGATTCCTTCCTGCCTGTGGTGGAATAAATCCCATGACACGAATGTACCACGACTGTGTCTCCTGTCTCTTGGTGGCATGTGGGTTGATTCTGGATTTTGCCAACAGTGTGTCTCTGAACCCTGAGCAGGTATTTATTTAAGAACCCTTTTTCAAACTTGAGGGCATTAACCTAGGAGTGGAAAGACGGGGTCATGTGGCAACCCTGTTTTACCTTTTGAGGACGCACCAGACTTGCCCCAGAGCTGTGCCATCTTCTGTTCCCACCAGCCACGCACACGCTTTCATTTTCTCCACACCCTCACGGACCACCACCACCATCCCTATTTCTGCTTCACCCACTCGACGCTGTGAGAAGTGACATCTCGCTGTGGTTTAGATCGGCGTTTCCCTAAAGACTACTGATCTTGAGCATCCCCGTGTGCTTGCTGACTAGTTGTATATCTTTGGAGGAATGTCTCTGTAAGCCCTTTGCTCACTTAAATTTTCTTAACGATTGTGTCCTTTCTTTTGCGTTGCTGTTTTCATTGCAGGGATTGAAATTGCACCTCAGTCTGTGTGCATTGCACATATGCCCACCACCAGGGTTCCTTTACCAGCGCCTGCGTCCCCCTTCCTCCTCTCACCCTCACTCCCCGGCAGCCGCAATCTGGCCTCCTGTGAATTTCATGGACGTTTTTATGGGTTTTCCTTGTTTGTTTCTTTTTATTCCACCGATGAGTGAAACCATCCTGTACTTCTGTTTTTTCTTTCTGACTTATTTCACTTAGCATTATCACCTCCAATTTCATCCAGGTTGTTACAAAGGGCCCAATTTCATAGTTTTAAACAGCTGCATAGAATTCCATGGAGTATCTAGACACAACTTCTTTATTCGGTTTTCTGGGGAAAGACATTTAGGTGGTTTCCAGGTCTTGGCTATTGTGAATTGTTGCTGAAATTAAAAATTTGAGCTTATCTTTTTGTTGTTAAGTTGTAAGCATTCTTTTTCTATGCTGGTTATTAGACCCTTCATATGTATGATTTATAATACTTTTCTCTCATTCTTTAGCCTAGCTTTTGACTTTATTGATAATGTCCTTTGACAGAGGAAAGATCTTAATTTTGAAGGAGTCAACTTATTTTTCTTTTGTTTTCCTTGCCTTTAGTGCCATCACTAAGAAATCTCTGTTGGATCCAGTCATAAATGTTTAGCTCTATGCGTCCTTCTAATATTTTTATAGTTTTGGCTCTCATATTTGAGTCAATATATTTTGAGTCAATTTTGTAGATGGTGTGAGGTAAGGGTTCAGATTCATTTATGTCAGTGTGGTTTTCCAGCTTTCTCAGCACCACTTATCAAAGAGATTATTCTCTAATAGACTGAAAGATCTTGGCATTCTTGATGAAAATTAGTTGGCTAGAGATATATGGGTTTATTTCCTTGTTCTTAAATCTAGTCATCGCTCCTCATGTTGGTCCTTGTGCCAGAGTTATGTCATTTTGATTATTTTAGCTTTGTGTTCAGTTTTGAAATAGAGAAATGTTAGTATTTCAACTTTGTCTTCTTTTTCAAGGTCTCCTTACAATTCTATAGGATTTTGAGGATTAGCTCTTACATTTCTGTAAGAAAGAACACTGAAATTTTGAGAAGGATTGCACTGAGCCTGCAATTTGCTTTTCCCTTGCAATTTGGATGTCTTTTATTTCATTTTCTTACATCAGTGCTCTGGTTAGAACTTCCAGCCCAGCACGAATAGTGGTGACGAAAGCAAGCCTTTTCTCTTGCTCCTGATCATAGGGGGTATGTTTTCAACATTGCATGTGATGTCACATGTCAGTTTTTTAATACATGCCCTTTCCTAGCAATAATTTAAGTTCTCTGAACATCATATTTTTTCACCTTTTCTTTTTTTCTGGCAGAGCTATTCTTCAATAATTTCTAGCATATCTAGAAAGGATTCATCTCCTGCCTGGTTCCAGCTTCAGTCAGTCAGTCACCATAATGAGCAAGCCTGGCTCCTCCTCAGCCCTTAGGCCTAAAGACAGAATGAATTCTTCCTCTTGCTTCTCTTTGTGTTCTCTCCTCAACACTCTTTGACTCTTTTGCTCTCCCGTCACACTTTCTAGTAGTTTGTTTTATAAAATACCCTCTATTAAGCCATTGGATTATCACTGTTTTCCTAACTGCACTCTGATAGGAACATGTGGAGTTAAGGATGCCTGTTATCGTTGCATCTCTGTGTGGTATTGATAATATCCTGGTTGTTGGTTCATCTCTCTTCATCTCCATGGGCATCATTCTAGTGTAAGCCACTGAACTTTCTTTCTCGGATCATGGTAAATCATGTCTTAACAGTTTGAGATCCCATTTTGCTTCTTTCTAATCTAATTCTCACGCACGTATACCAGCTCAGGTGTACATTGATGCAGATTGAAGAAACTGCTTTTCTAACTGGCTTGTAGATTTCGAAGTTTATTATTTTACAATATGCTCAGTCTCCAGAGCCGGTGGTGTAGCAGTTCAGCGATTCATCTGAGAGCCAAACTTATCTCTGTCTCTTTGCCATTCTTCTTGTCCTCAGACTGACTTCCTTCAATATAATTGACTGTGGTAATGGGGACAATATTTTCTCTTGCTCACATACGAAGAAGGAGATGGGAGCGGGGAGAGAGACAGAGAGGAAAATAATCTGTTTTACTGATATGAAATAATTTACTTCATTATGATGGGTTCAGCTCAGGCCATCACTGACTTCTCTATCACCAAGCCTCCCAAATCTATCACATTTGCCGGTGAATTGGCTTAGATTTGTCATAATGTTCCTGCAGGGAGGAAAAGGAGAGGGTACGCAGACAAAATCAGGTTTCTGTTAGATGTGAAGAAAAGGAAATGGTTGATGTTCAGTTGTCTTTCTAAGAATTTCAATCAGATCATATTGTTCTGATGCCTAGAAGTCACCGATACTTTTACCTGCTCTTAGAATCATAGCCAAAAGTCTACAAGTCACCCCATCTATCTATTTAATCTAATCTCCTGTCACTTTCTGTCCCCATTTCACCTTAATTTCTTTAGCTACAACCCTGAAAAAATTTCTTTCGAAGATGCCACACACATAGGTTCCAAGAATGATGTATGGTGCTAGAGTAATGAATGTAAGCGAGATGCGTCGCTTCTGATGATCAACCTTGAACTCCTTTATATGTGTAACTCCTTTCTGTGTGTCTTTCAAGACACTTTCAATTCAGATTACACTTCAATTTTTGTTACTTCTCTACCCTTTAGAAATGGTGTAGGCACACCATTTCCTGAAAATGATCTAATTTGTCACAGCTTTATCTCCTTCTCATGCTGGGTGTAGCCCCCTCACCCCGGAGCCACAGACTCCTCCCTTTGCCCTTCAGTCTCCGCTCCAGTCTCACTTCTGGGATTCCTCCCTAAAGAAGAAGCACTCCCAGCTCAATCTCCGCTTTTCCTCACATACTTATCATCTATGACTTACTATATTTTTCACTTCTTTATTTCAGTTTCTATCCCTTCCCACTAGAATGTAAGTTTCATTATGTCAAGATTTTTTAATAATAACTTGCTGTTGTGTCTTCATCACTCAGAGCAGAGCTTGGCACAAAGAAATGCCCTCATCAAATGCCTGTTCAGTGAATGATCTTCAGAGAAAATGAAAGCTTGAAAATAAGCTGACTACTTCCCCAAGAGAAGTCATTCAAATCTGCCCACCTTTATATGACAGCCACCCTCACTCTGAAGCTAAGACCTTTTTCCTGTGCTCATACTTCAGAAAAAGAAGACACATCTGATAATATCTGAGAGGAAGGAAATGGCGCATTGTGTTTGGCCTGTGCATGTAGAATGAAAATTGTCTTTTTTTATAGACCAGCCTCCTAAACAGTTTCCAGGGATGGATTATTTCACTTTCTTCTTGGTTATTCTTCTTGCACACAAAGGTAAAGATGAACATCTTCATTTAAAAAATTTAGTCCTTTGTTTTGGTCTTACAATGTGACATGTTTAGAATTTGTGATACTATTTCATTGGCTGAAATAATTTCTCACTTGTTCAGAAAGATGTAAGTTACAGTGATAAGAAGCGGGAACCTTTTAGACTAAGCGTGAAATTGTTAGCCTTGACCGTGATCTTAATTTTCTACTTTTCTACTTTTCGAAAGTGTAGAATAAGCTTAAGATATCTATACGTTGTTTCAGCCCTCAAGTCTAATTGAATTAATGTTTTGTATATTCCAGCTCTATGTGAAGAGATGTTTTGGGATACAACTATTAAATTTGTTGAGAATATGACTCTAGAATGTGTGTATCCATCAATGGACAGCATAACCCAGATGGAGTGGTGCAAGATCAA
Source organism: Solenodon paradoxus (assembly GCA_004363575.1). NCBI lineage: Eukaryota > Metazoa > Chordata > Mammalia > Eulipotyphla > Solenodontidae > Solenodon > Solenodon paradoxus. The sequence goes on along the minus strand of RJWH01004541.1, from coordinate 51,789 downwards.
TACAACGAAGAAAGAGCTCATAGCAATTTTCAACCCTACTTATGGTGCCTTGATTACAAAGCCCTATGTTGATAGGGTCTACTTTTTAAATTCAACCATGACTCTCAAAGACATGACTCTATCGTTTTATAATGCTTCAGAAGCTGATGTTGGCTTCTATTCCTGCTTTTTCCACACTTTCCCATATGGAACTTGGGAAAAGGTGATACAGGTGGTCTCATTGGGTAAGTGAAAAAATTTATTTTCTTTTTTGTCCTTTCTCATTTGATTCTATAAAACCCATGTAGAAGCTCTGAAATGCTTTATGATATTTATGTGGATTTTCCAACTCCATTTCTAGATTCCATGATATTGTTTCAAAGACGTAATGCTGTGAATCAATTTTGCTTTTCTTAATGTGCTATCACTGTGAGTAGAAGAAACAACTCACATATGTGAATATAGTTTGAGAAAGCACAGGTTTCATACTATCTTTTTGATAGCATGAGCCTAGCTTAAACCAATGCTGGTGATGTTTGGGATCAGGAGACAGATACCCGTCTGTCGGTGCTTTAGTCTAGTGATCTGCAATTTCGCTTGCAGATATTGCAGGTCAGATGTCATACCACCACAAAAAGCACTTCTTTACAGTAAGGCACGGTACCTGACTTTTTGTTTCACAGTGCATACAAAGCTTATATTTGCACTATGCTGTAGTCTATTAAGTGTGCAAAGAATTATGTTTAAAATGTACGTAACTGAATTGAAAAATATGCTATTGTTAAAATGCTAATTATAATTGGAGCCTTCTTCAAGTAGCAACTGTTTTGCTGCTGGAGGGTCTGGCTTTTGTTGTTGATGATCAGGTCAGGATGGCGGTCCCTAAAGTTTGGAGTAGTTGTGATGATTTCTTAAAACCAAGCAACAGTAAATTTTATCATATCTATTGACATTTCCTTTCATGAAGGATTTCAATGTAGCATGTGATGCTGTTTGATAGCATTTTACCTTACCCACAGTAGAGTGTCCTTTAAAATGGGAGTCAATTCCTTTAAATCCTGCATCTGCTTTATCAACTAAGTTATGTGCTATTCTAAACCCCTAGTTGTCATTTCAACCATATTCACAGCACGTTGGCCAGGCAGATTCCACCTCCATAAACCACTTCCTTCGCTCATCCATAAGAAGTTACTATCACCCATTAAAGTTTTATGATGAGGCTGCAGCAATTCAGTAACATCTTCAGCCTCCACTTCTACTTCTAATGCTCTTGCTATTTCCACCACTTCCGCCACTGAAGTCTTGACCCCTCAAAGTCATCCATGTGAGTTGGACTCAACTTATTCCAAACTCCTGTTAATATTGATATTTGACGTATTCCCACACATCACAAATATTCTTTTTTTTTTTAAAAGGAAAAGTGCAGGCAGGAATGAAGACAAGCAGGCCAGCAGGCAGGAAGTGAGAGGAGGAAATACCTTATTTGTTTTTATTTCGTTGTTCAACTTGGTTGTTTCCCTGGGCTCCAGCACTTGAATGGGGGACCTGGGGAATGTATGCGGACTGCATCCAGTGAACTAAACTGCTCTGCCACCAGGGTGTGTCCACAACCATTCTTAATGGCAGCTAAAACAGTGAATCTTTTCCAGAAGATTTTTGATCAACTTTGCCCAGATCTATCAGAAGAATCACTATCTATGGCAGCTATAGTCTTATCAAATATATTTCTTAAATAGTAAAACGTGAAAGTCAAAATTACTCCTTGAACTCTGGACTGCAGAACTGCACTAGCAGTCATAGAATAACATGGCTCTCCATGACTTGGTTGTTCCATTGATGGAGCACAGGCAGAGTAGATTTAGCATAATTCTTCAGTGTGTTAGGATTTTCAGAATGGTAAATGTGCATTGGATTCAACTTACAGTCACCATCAGCATTAGCCCGTAATCAGAATCATCCAGTCCTTTGAAGCTTTGAATCCTGACACGAACTTCTCTCCAGCTATGAAAGCCCGAGATGGCATTTTAGTCCAATAAAAGGCTGTTTTATCTACATTGAACATCTGTTGAGTATTATCTCCACCTGCATAAATGATCTCAGCTAGATTTTCAGGAGAGCTTTCTGCAGCGTCTTCATTAGCACTTGGTATCTCATCTTGTTCTTTGATGTTACGGAGATGAGTTCTTTCCTGAAACCTCATGAACTGATTTCTACTAGCTTCAGTCCATTCTTGTGCAGCTTCCTCACTCTCTCAGCCTTCATAGGATTGAAGACAGTTGAGGTCTTGCTCTAGATTCAGCTTTGGCTTACGAGAATGTGGCTGCTTTGATCTCTCCAGATGACTCAAATTTCCCACATATCAACTGTTTTGCTTTCTTATCATCCATGTGATCACTGGAATTGAAGTTTAATTTCTTCAGCAACTTTTCCTTTGCACTCCGGACTTGGCTGTTCAGTACAAGAGCTCTAGATGTTTGTCTCGCTTGGCTTTTCTACATGCTTCCCTCACTAAGATTAGTCATTTCTAACTTTCAGTGTAATGTGAGAGACTTGCAACTCTTCCTTTCACTTGCAAATGTAGAGAACACTGTAGGGTTAAGAACTGGACTAATTTCACTACTGTGTGTGTCAGGGAATAAGGGGCCCAGGGATGGGAGAAAGAAAGGGAACCATCAGTAAGTGGAACAGTGAGAACACACACTATTAATGAAGCTCTCCATCTTGCATGGGTTCACACTGTGCTGTCCCCAAATAATCTCAGTGGTAACAGCAAAGATCGTCAGTTACAGACCTGATAATGAGAATGTTGGAAATACTGTGAGATTCACCAAAATGGGACACAGACATACAAAATAAACACCCATTGTTAGAAGCACATGCTGATGAACTTGGCAGGAGGTGGGGCTGCTACAAACCTTCAATTTGTACAAACCACAAATCAGACATAGAAATGAAACGAAGGCAATAGAACAGGTAGGTCTGCTGTACGATTGCCTTTAGCTAAATACTCAGTCTAGCTCCCAACCTGCATGTTTAGAGTCCTTTCTGCAGCCCCCGAACAAGGTTTACAAGTTGATGTTGGGCAGGATTCAAGCACAGGCTGTTTCTTTAACCTCACCTAAGTTTTCCTAGAGAGGACTCTAGAAATTTCTCTGTCATGTGCTTTTGACTCTGCCTACTTATTATTGTGGTTTGGTGCTTCATTTTAGCCCTTCGAGTAATGAAATTGGGGTGGTAAGTTAGAAACACTGGGGGTTTACAGCCTTTACTTTTTATAACCTTGTGTTTGACCCTCTGAGTCTCAAGTTCCTGAAGCAAAAACTGAGTAAATAATACCATTTTCTTTGTGGAAACATCTAGGGTTGTATATTTAAAGCACTTAGTCCATGATGGTTGTGACTGGTATGTATTATTATTATTGTTATTATCACTATTATTAATTTTTATGATTTTGATACCAGATGACTAAGGATGATATTTTCAGATATCGGTAGAAGTCTTGGGAAGGAACTAATTTGTAACTAGGTGTTTCTTGTGTGGTGTTTTTCTAATTATATCCCAAATAGGCACATTATGTTCCAGCAGAGCGCATTATGTGACATCTAATATGGTACTTTCTTTCAAGGGGGTCTGTATTGTAAGAGAACAACTTACGCTCCCTATAACAAATGTCACAACATTAGGAATTAAAGCCAATGCCTGTGTGTTAGCTTTTCCTTTCTCTTTAGGGGTCACTATGCTCAATAATAATTTGGTGCATATGGGTGAGGCTTACAAAGCAGCAGAATCTCTTTATTTATTACAGCTTAGCGATGAAAGCTTCCATTTGCAAGTTGAGTCCTCAGTGCTGCTGTGGGCATTCCCTGCTGAAGGCTGCGTGCCAGCTTTCAGTCTGTCGTCCACTTTTGATTAGCATGTGAGTGAAGGAGATAATGCACGGGTCTCAAGCAGAGGGAGCCTTTCCACGCATGACCTAGGCCACAGGGTCAGACAAGATGAGATTCCCTCTCTGCCTCCTCTGGCAAGTTCGAGTACCAGATCAGGTATTCTGATGTCCGTCAAACATCAGCCAACTGAAAACAGGTAGATAGTGTAACCGGAGCCGGGGGTGGTGGGGATGGGGAGATGTGCTACAAAGTTCCGTCTGTGTCGGATGAGTAAGTCTAGAATAAGCACGAATATAGCGTGTGGGTTTTGGTTAACAATATTATGCTGAAGACAGGAAATATGCTAAGAGAACAGATATCTTCTCTCATGACACACATAAAACCATGTGAGAAGATATGCTAATTGGACTAAAGTGATTAATTACCTAACTGTGCATACATACACACATACTTACGTATACATCCAGCCACGTTGTGTGTTTTAAATAGATATAGTTTTTATTAAAAATGCTAATAAACAAAACCAGGTAAGTGGACCTCTTCTGAAAGTCTGGGCTAGAAGATGGGGCTAAGCTGTTGAGAAATCAGGTGTGGTTGCCATGCTAAGGCAGGATTTTCAGCACCATGTGTGAACAATTTTGGCAATGTTTACCTGTTTTTATCTTGCAGATTGATTATTCTCATTATTTTTTTGAGGACAGATAAAGGGAGCTGTCTGCCTTATGGGATTTCTCCACAATCAATGGGGAGGTTTTTAGTTGGTTGTGAGTCAGGGCACCGGGCACCAGCTCGCCACGTGGCCTGAACTCCTCCCTGTGGCGTTATTGACCACGAGTTCTTGTTTTTGGTTTGATCATTTATAATTTTAAAGAGCATGTCGTGTGTCAGGCCAATGAGAGTGAGCCACCCTCTTTCCAGACCTGGCTGCATTCAGTTTTTCAGCTTGAGCATGGCAATTAGTTAAAAAAAAATAGTTGTAATTAAAAATTAACCTTAAGCATACTTCACAATTTCCCTTTATGTTTTATTAACAACATATCATAATATATCTATATATCTATATATATATCTATAGATATATATAGTACAGGGGGAGTTGATGATCTATTTAAGAGTAAAAGATTGGACTCGGAATCCCCAAATCAGTGTGTTTACTAGACTGTTAGAACTTCAGAAGGATCTGTTTGTTGCTGGTATTGAAGCCCTTACTGTATTGTTGTTTTTTTCTTCCTTCACATGTTAGTGTTTATTTCCCACTTGTGTGAATGTGAGTGGTGCTGACTTGTGCAGACTGCATTTGCTTGGCCACTAATTCACTCAGCAAGTCTTTGCTGAGAACCTACTGCAGATTAGAAGATAGGTGGATGCCAACTCTAATATGTAGACTGTTGGGGAGATGAGAGTTGAATGCTGCGTATTTTAATTTAAAGCACCGAATAAGTACTGTTGTATTTCAGAAGGTAGAATTTAGTTTCGATTTGAAATGCAGGATCGATTGTTTTTTTAAGTAGAATTTGAGGTTAAACTTGGAGGTAGTAAGTCAGAATATGTGACATGGAAATGAGTGGAGTCATATTTTAGAAGAATTGCTTTAACATTATCTAGGGAATAGATAGCTTTGGCTCTACTCTAACCTCCTTTGCAAGACAATTTTTATTTCTCAGAAATGACTGTCAATGAAAACACAGCAATCAAACTTCCTGAATGGAACCAACGTTTATTAACAATTCATGGTTTGATTGACTTCAACCTGTTGGCTTAATGCTTCAAAAGACACAGGAATCCAGATGTTTTAGTCAATTATATTTTACTTTATCTTGAGGTATTGCCACACCGTAATTTCAGTTGTATTTTTTCCCTTACCAGTTTTCAGAACAATGAGTTGGTTCCATGGCATTTCTCAAAAGTCCACAATGAGCTTTCACAGAGATCCTTTATAGGCTTTGCTTAGTTTTCCCCACTGGTAATACTTTGCGAATTCACATGACAATGTCACGGCCAAAGCATTGATATTGATAAAATTAATAGATCTTATTTTGATTATGTGTATGGATATGTGTTAAGGTCTTTAAAATATATCATATGCTCTATACAATATATCAGCTGTACAGAGCTAGGGTCTCGTGATTTCAGATGAGAAAATTGCTGTCACTGGAATTGGAGTATTGCAGTTGAGTATGAAGTATTGGTCAAAAAGGGTCAAAATGTGTCATTTTTCCCTGATTGCTTTCAATAGTTTTCAGTATTCAAAAGTGTAATTATGATGTTCTTTGATGTTAATTTGTTGCGGTTTGTCTATTCCAAATTCAGGGAAGGAAGAAAATGTGTAAAAATGACACTGTCTTATATCTTAGGGAAAAGTGAACAGTGATGGAAGAGGACTTTTCTAAGGCCTTCCTTGCCTGTCACAGGGAATTCCAGAGTTCAGAGGCCCCTGTTGTTTTATTCCCATTACTCCAGGACACAGTCTAGATTCTTTCTGCTTTTCCCCATCATATCCTTTTTAAGTTTTGTATTTTTTTTCAAGTAGGGTAAATAATAAGAACATAAAAGGGTTTAAAGTCTTCTGTTTAAATCATTAAGTCATAAACACTCTCTAATTTCCATTCTTACAAGTTCAGAAATGAACCGTGAGCGTTTGCCTGAATGTGTCTCTCTATGAGTATACAGACAGGTGCACACACACGGAAGAATTAAAAAGCCTCTGTAAAATGTTTTCTTTTTAAATTGGTTTTTCGCTTAAGAGAGAGGCAAGATATGAGAAAGTCAACTGATGAAACATTTTAAAGGCTTAAAAATCTCACTTCTGAATGAAATAAAATCGTCCACAGAGGAGGAGATGGCGAGGAACATTTTAAGGCTCGTGGAAAGCAATGTTATGGTCACTGCACTTCTCAAGGGTGAAGTTAATGGGAATCTGAAAGCGGAAGAGTTACAGAACTCGTGCCAAGGTTGTTTTTATTGACTCACTTTCAGTTTGCTCAGCCAGGAGGAGCATGCTTGAGAGAACACATCGCCCAGAGAGTCAGCTCTCTGGCTTTGGAGTAAACCTCTGTAACCAAAAATCACAAAGAGAGAAATTAAATTAAAAACAAAAAACAAAAGAAAGCTAAACTTAATACTGAGAACAAACTGGTAATTACCAGAGGTGGAGTAAGAGGGTTGGGGAGAAGGAGAGACGGGTGGAGGTGGGACCGGGAGGTGTGAGCCTTGGGCAAAGTGATCAAAAGGTAAAAAGAGAAACAGTGATGGCTAGCTCCCTGTTCAGGTCTTAATATGGACTGCAAGCTGACTTTGTTCTGCTTTTTCCTTATGAAATTATCACACACTGCAAAGAAAATCTTACTAATTTCCTTTATAGGTGAGGAAACTGAGGTTCAGAAAAATTGTGTAATTTGCTTAAGGTCACAATCAAGTCATAGAGTTAGGATTTAGCCCCAGGTATGCTTTATGTCGCAGTCCTTAGACCCATCAGCTGCTGGAAGGCAGAGAGCTTGACCTGTGTCTCTGGCATTTTGGTAGTTCCAAAAAAAAAAAAAAAACCAAAAACCAAAAAGCCCCAAACATTCTGAAAAACCTATGAAGCAGGAACAAATTGCCAGTACTAGATGGAAATGTTCTGAAAGAAAACTTCTGGGTTTGAGTCATTTACAAGGGGACTTCAAAGATGATCTTATTGAAAGCGGTGCTGTAAGGAGCCAGGATAACGTGCTTGTAAATTCAGGCAGAAGGCACGTGGTGCTAATGTCAGGAACAGGTCTGTGATTCAAGTACGCGACTTTCCCCCATGATGTCTGCTAGTGTGGTCTTTCCCAAAGATGCGGGGCGGGGGGTACCAGACAGCGCATTAGAGAGACATGCAGCCACAGTATCTGCAGGACTTTCAGTAGCTCATATGCAGTTGGTTTATAAGTGCCTAGAGGTTCTTGTTTCTTCAGCAAAGTCTTCAAGTCCACCCTTGTTGACATGGATGCCTTCTGAGGAAGGAACTTAGCTTATCAGCACCTTCTACGTGTGGTCTAGATTCTAGAAGCTACCAAACTTATTTATGTTTTTGTCCCGCATTTGCCCCGGTGGCTATGGCCTGGCTTTTGGATTCCTTTCACTACTTTACTCCTTCAAAGCTCTGGGTCTGGATCAAGTCGGAAAGCCAGCCAGTGCTCTTCGCCTAACTCATTCCCAACAATTCCGAATGCCTCTTACTCCCCCATCCCATCTCTAAAGTTGCTTGGAGCCAGAAGGGAAACTCAGTATTTTTTGGTTCATCCTGAAAACACTTTTCAGCCTGATCTGGAGATCTTCAAAAAGCCTAGGTCCTCTAAAAAGAACTTAAGTTTTCTGAGCAGATCTTGCCTAGTTTTCATTGAGGTATAAGAACTCTCTGGAAACAAAACAAAGCAAATATTTGGTGAGCGAATTAGCTTTGGGTTGCTGATAGAGAATGTTGTTTCCATACCTGCCTCCTCCCCAGGGCGTCACATGGGTCTGGTGCCCAGTTGGCCATCGGTGGCAAAAGATCCAAGTTGGCAGAGCCTCTGGGTGTAAATAGATTCTCTTCTGACCTGTCAATTAAGCGTTTTTACTGAGTACCTTGTCTTTTTCAGCATTGTTGAGGTACCACGGGCTGTTCAAAGAGGCAGAAGAGTCATCCTGAGTTTCGGGATGACAATTCAGTTAACCAGATCAAATTAATGGCAACAGGAAAAGCTACTGATCGCCAGTGGTCTAGTACTGAACTTGGTTTGACAGAAGTTACAGAATAATGAGGAGAGGTGAGGGAGGGAGGACTCGGTGAGTAAAGGAACACTGAAGAAAGGACAACCTTCCAAAGGTTTGAAAAAAAGAGAGCGATGACGTGCCCTGGTGGCCTGGTGAATAAGGCCACCTTATCCACATGTTTCCCAAGGGCCTGGGTTCGGGGTAGTGGAAGTTGAGGATGGTTGTGGGGGTTGTGGGGGTTGTGGGGAGTTTTGGGGGTGAAGGGACTGGGGACAACCAAGATGAACAACTAAATAAGATAAACAAATGCAAAAAAAAGAGTGAGAGAAATCAGCGCGCGCATGCGCACACACATCTCTAGAACCAGACAGCACTGGGTTTCTGTGTGTAGTTACGCTCAAATGTTGAATGGCCAGTACGGTCTGACACAGCACAAACCCCGCCTGAGTTTTCTAAATCAGTGTCTTCGGGGGCCCCTCCAAAGTCCAGGGCCTCGCTCCACGGACTCTGCCTCCTCACGTCCCCTGGGAACCTATCATTGACTCGTACTTAGTAACTGAGCCAACATGCAGAAGAGAACTGTGACTCGAGACGTGTTTGAAGACACTCTCAGGCCATCATCCCAAGCAGGGCTGTGATCTTCACGTGCAGGGGTGTTTGCTTCCCTGACCTTCCTTCTTTGAGATTCCTATTGGCAGGTGACTCTGAGGTCAGGGCTCAGTGACTGAGTCGCTAGAGAGGGAGCTGCCAATGAAGGCTGGAGCCACCTGCCAAGTCGCCTTGGAGATGCTGGTGGGATGGTGGGAGCCTGCTTAGCTCTGGCTTCCCTCCAGGTAACTGTAGGTGATGCAGAAAACTCCCCTCTGCAGCTCTGTCCCCAGCACTGCAGGTGGCTGCCAACCACAGCATCTGGGACAATTGTCTGCAGAGTGGGTGCTGGTGGTGTGTGGGCGCCCGGAGGGTGGGACTGTGGCTTTGTGGGGGAGTAAGAGGTGCTCTCTGCATAGGGGTGTGAGCTCAGCCCACACATACCAGCCCACTCCCTGGGACCAGTGTGCCCTCGCCGTCTTTCTACAGATTCCTCCCCTCAGAGGCTAAGAACCGCGGGCACCAAGGACTGGTCTCTAGCACTTTCTCTGGGGCACTTCTCAGAGTGGTCGATGTCCGTGACCTCCACAGCAACCTAATGGGCATTTTTTCCCCTTGACAGACCACACTATGACTGAAAGTGAAATGGGATTTTTGCTTTTATTTATTTTTTAATAAAAACGCTGGACTTTGGGTGATAAAAACAAACAGACAAAAAGGAAAATCAGTAAGTGAAGGAAGAGGGAAAAGTCAGTTCTCCCTCGCCAGTCTTGGGCTCCTTGGGGGCTGTGTCTTTGACCTCAAGCTCCTGTGCGTTTGTCCAGGACGGATCAAAGAGTTCTGCTTCTGGTGGTGGGTTTCATTTGGTTTTACAGGGAATGGACCTTGCACACAGGATGCCTTTCCTTTCCTTTGAGAACATTTCTGAAGACATTTCCAGTTTTGAAGCTGTTCAGAATTTTAAAACTCTCCAGTCAGTCTTCAGAGATCAGTGGGGAATGATGCCCCCAGGCAACTTCACTTCTCCTTGCTCTCAATAGTTTTAATTAAATAACTCAGCACAGGGGGCTCCTGGCACTTCCCCTGAGACATTCTTCACCACCCAATAAATCTCAAAGGGAGAAAATTTTCCCTGACTTCAGCTATTTAACCAACTTGCATTTTTTTTTTTTTTGAAGCACTCTTCTTTGTAATTCACCCCGAGAGAAAGGCCATGTTCCATTGATGATGGCTATAAAAAGACTTCAGAGACAGAGATAGGATGTATGTGATTCACTTTCAACACCGCTGTCCTTAGTCGCATGCGCCATGTCTGCTGTTTTTAGCGGGTGGTGATCGTTGTTGATGAGAATGAAGCTTGGACATGAATTCTGTGAGCCTTTAAGCACACCACTTGGCCGGCAGGATGCTTAAGACACTTAACGTGCTCATTTCTGTAGGCGAACCCTTAAGATGACATCTGTCCCCTTTCTTGGCAGGCTTCGTAAAACTCTGTGTGCTATCAACACTGACATTTCTAGAGTAGTTTAGTGAAGGGGTGTGTGCGTGTGCTTGTGTGCGTGCGCGTGCGTGTATCCTCTGTGTATAATTTCCTTCTTGACAGAGAGAACCTGAGAATTCAGAAAATTTTAGGTCATTCACTTCATTGATTCTCCTAAGAGAGCACATGGATTTCCCTAAACAAACTGGAAGCTGCAATGGGAAGTGAGAAATAGCCTGGAATTCAATGCTTGTCTCTGAGACAGAACTCAGTAATGCTAGTGTTTGCCCCCAAATGAGGTAGCTTTGCCTGTCCTCTTAGCTTATGAGATTATCTTTCTTAAAATCTCTCTTTTTATTTTTTATCTCTTCAGAAGCACAGTTTCTCATTTAAATAAGGAGGATATACAGAGTGTTTATTCAACACAGGGCATGTTATTTCTTTCTGCTTTTCTTAAATCCTATAAGTGGGTCCTAAAATGATGAGCACATAATAAGGTGGACACATTTCCAGTGACACATGTTTCTTTGAGTGGCTTCAGTGTTTGATTTTTGTTCTGAACACAGACTATTATGCTCTCAGTGAAAATAGTGGATTTGAACTAAAGGTCTTAAATGACATTTTGAGGTATTAAAGTCTGCTTTAGCAGTTGACTCTTGATAACAGCAATTTTTAAAATAGTGTAAACTTTCTAAATTCAATGAAAAGAAATTTACCTGGACATACATAAGAAGAAGGAATGAGTAAAAAGTTCCTTGTTTTCGAGGAGACAATGAGAGGAGGTGCGTGTCATACACAAGGTGAACATTAGGTCCAGAAGGTCATATGGTTAGGGGACAGGGAACAGAGCTTTGGGGATTGAGATTGCTTCCAGCCGGTGAAACCAAGGCAGGTGTTCGTCTCAGATCCGGAACTTGCGGTGATTCCAGAAGGCGGACACATCCCGGAATATACCACATATAAAGGACTGCTCTTTGCACTGGGGCGTAGGAAAGCACTTGGTCATGGGTTGAGAAGCAGGTCAGTGGGCAGAGGATTTAGACTGTGGCCTTCATTTAGGGGCCAATAAAGTTTGCGAATAGTGGAAGCTACCATTGCTCATGACTGCAGCCATTCTCTACAGTCACGAGTGTGCCACTGTGTGCGGGATGAGGAGAAGCAGGTAAAAAAGGAAGGTGGGAAAGTAGAAACAGGCAGGGAAAGGGAGGCCTGCGGTCCTGAACTAGAGCAGAGTCTGCCTGCAGGGTGTCGACAACAGACGTGACCTGCACTGCCTGCCAACCTGAAGTTACAAACAAAAGCCTGTCCTCGAGTTCTTCCTTCCCACGCCCGTTCCCTTCCCTCTTCGCCTCAATACATACTTACTGTCAGCTCTGTGTCGGGGCCGCGTGAGACTGGAGGTGCAAGGGAGAAAGGTGCTTGTCTCAAGACTTCTTCGACATCTAGGACAGATTTGTTGGTGATCGGTGGTGGTGCTGGTGGTGGTGGGGTGTGTGCGCACGTGTGCGTGCGTGCGTGCGTGTGTTGGAAGAATAGCTGTGGGGAGGAGAAATGGGCTCATTCAGGAAGCTTCAGAGAACAAATGCTGCCTGAGTTTACTCAGGAAGAGAGAGGCCAAGCTGCCCGAGGAGCGTGGTCCGGCTGTCACCTGGACAGGGCTCCTTCCGAGGGAAAGCATGCTTAGTGCGCTAACTCAAAGCGGGGCTGCAGGGCTTGGCAACCTTGGGATGCTTAATAATGCCGTTGTGTAAATTAACTTAAGTGGACAGTGATGCCAGGTGGTGAATCCGGAGATGGAGAAATTTGACGGGCTACCAGCTGGAGCTCCAGATTTTTGTTTGGAAACGGGGAGGGAGTTTCCAAAGCACTTGACTTGAAATTACATTTGCATATTTGCATATTTGCATTCTTACTGAGGTCGTGTTTTCTTTGCAGTGGGATGGAGGTAGAACCAGAGCTCCCTCTAGGTACAGTTCGGGGTCTCGACTGTGCACTATTCTCAGGTGTTTTGGCTTTATCTTTAGGACTTTGGACTTGGTGAATGGTTTGCAACTTAGAAAGAACACTCAGGCAGGAGTCCACAGGGAGACTGGCATGCAGGGAGAGCAGAGGGAAGACTGGGAAGGTGGCTAGCTGGGCTCGAGTGGGTCCCCCCAAATTTATGTCAGTCTGAATTCCAGGTACCTCACAATGTGACAGTATTTGGAAAGGGGGTCTTTGAAGTGAAATCGGGTTGCAGTGAGGTCATTAGAGTGGGCCCTAATCCAGTAGGACTGGTGTCCACACAGACACAAAGCAACACCACCTGAAGATACAAGGAGAAGATGGCCTTCTCCACGCCAAGGAGCACGACCTTGAAAGGAATCTCCCCTTCTGCCACCTTGATCTTAGACTTCCAGCCTCCAGAACTGTGAGGAAATAAATTTCTGCTCAGCTCTCCGGTAGGTGGGACCTGGTTACAGCAGCCCTAGCGAACTAAACAGAGGTTGTAGTCATAGGTCAGACAAAATAATTAAAAAAAAAAAAGAAAAACTAAGGAAGTGTTCGTATAAAGCAAAGAGGAGGCATAGTCAATATAGGTTTTATTTCCAGTGTCCTTTTTTTTTTTTTAACCTCTTCCTTCCCAAAGGTTCAGAACTTATATAAAAATGCAGCCACCTTTGCTCGCGCTTTGGTTCAGAAGGTGCTGGAGCACTGTCCTCTTGCTTTGCTGAGATTCTGTTCCTTCCTCCTGGTTCTGTCTCCACCTTAATTTTGTCTTTTTCAAGGCACAACGCTCCCATCTCCCCCGGAGTTGGCACACACAGTTGTTTCATAATCGTTTGATTATCTAGTATCAAAGTGCCTCTATTTCGACCATCGGTTCTTTTCCCCTGCTGCTAATTTTCCCTTTATTGTTTTATTTCCGTATGTTCTTGGTTATTTTGGACTGTGTGCTGCTCATAGTTCTTTATAAACATTTCTGAAAGTTCTCTGAGATCTCTAAGGAGATTTTCAGGGGAGTTGAATCCTGATTACCTTAAACGTAGGCTTCCTGGCGCACCCCTGGTATGAATTTATGCTCTAAATCCCCAAGGGAACTGATTTGGGCTTACAACCCCTCAAGCCCCTCAAGGATTTTCTTTCTTTTCCTTAGTGTCCTGCGGATGTAGATGTGGTTTCCTTCTACTTTGTCTTTCCCAGGAAGGGAGAGTTTGGTCTTCTGTATCTTCCAAACTCATTCTTAGACATCTCAACAAAACGATGATCTTGCTCTTTATTTCTGCACCTCAGGTGGACACCGGCCTATGAAACCCATTGTGTTTTCACGGGAGTTTGCATCAGAGTTCAGGTTGGCTTAGATTGGCAAGGTATACTCAGGGCAAATTAGTTTTCTTCCATGTTCTTCTTATCTCCCTGGTTTCTCATTTCTTATTAGATTTCTCCTGAGGACTCCTGTGTTGTCAGAGATCTGATGCTTTCAAGATTGTTCTATGAGTTTACCCTACACATTTTGTTCTTTTTGTAGGAGGTTTAGTGCTAATAATGCAGCCTGATATTTTAATAGAAATGGAAATATTCATGACAGATGATGGATAAGGAAGATACATATATATATACGTATGTATATATACATATATGTATATTTATAATGGAATACTACTAGTTATTAAAAATGATGAAATCTGGCCATTTTCAACAACATGGATGGACCTAGTGGGTATTCTACTTAGTGAAATAAGTGAGACAGAGAAACACAAACACTCCATGCTTTTACTCATATGTGTAGACTGACCATATTTCCTTGAGGCAAAAACAGGACATTGTGATGGCAAAATGGGACAAGATTTTGTGCTGGTGACCCAGGGGAGGGGAGGAAGTAGACCAATCTGAACAGGAGCAGCAGCCAGGTCAGCAACAAGTGCTATAGATGCCAATCACTGATTGCACAGTAGGGATGTGTGGTCTGGTGGGACTTCAATATAAGTGGCCAGGGCCAGGGCAAGAAATTTCGGTACATTAGGTGAAAACCAAATGTGGTGCCTCTATAAACTCTGGTCTAAATGTCTTGCCTAAAACACATGCAGCTTTAATCATCCCAGTGCCAGAAATGCCCAGTAACCCCCACAGTCACAGAGATAACCCCCACAGTGATAGAGATAACCCCCATAGTACTTACCTGCAGTTCAACCATGCTGCAGTGTCCTGTTCCCTTTGAAGAAACAGGCGTGTACAGGGTGGAATCCTCCTCCTGTGGCTCCTGGGTCCTCACAGGGGCAGGAACAGCAGTGGTGGCCATGTCCCACTGCAGTCAACACCTGAAAACGCTGTCTTTAATGCAGGGCAAAAGGGGCAGCTGCCTCTGGGCCCCCTCAACCGACTGTAACTATTGCTCCACATTAATGACAGCCCTGGCTTATTAAAAATGGGACAAAGCTGACAGTTATATTAAATGATGGAACAGTTGGGAAATATGAAAAAGCAACAACCCAGTGTTTTCTTGTTTAAGACACCATATATAGTCATCTACAGATGAAGCATGTAGAGAACCAAACCAATAAACCAAATAAAACAAAAAACGTTTAGCCTGCAAGACCAAATTAGTGGCTACTGTGTAAGGTAAAGGAGAAGAGGGGTGGACAAATTGGGTTAAAGGGGCCAATTATATGGTGAAAAATGCAATTAATTTTCATGGCGAACTTACTGTCATGTAGACCGATGCTCATATATCACCATGTACACCTGAATCTTATAAAACATTACGATGTGATGTTACTTCAAAAATAACTAATTACAAAAGGAAATGTCTTGAAGGTGCCCATGTGGTGACACCATCAGTACATAGGGTGCAGAGAGAGCTTGAGGAGTGAGCTTTTACATCACAACTGCTTTCTCCTGAGTGTGTATTAGGGGGAGCATGGGGCGAGAAGCCTTTCACGGATTATTTCATTTAATCCCCATAATACGCTTATGAAGTGGATAATACTATTAATAAATAAGTAGAAGCTAATACCAGTGTTAAAATAGAATGTTAAAATGAATAACTAAATGCAAACAGAGTGGAGGACAAGCACGGCACCTGCAGATGGACAAAGACGGAAGGGAGGCAGGTCTAGACCCGCAGCTACCTCACCGTCTCCCAGGGTTTTGAATGCTAGTGGCCCTTCAGACCCATTCCACCTGATCCACACATTTCTGGAGAAGTGGAAGCCCTCAGAAACATCTGTAGGGATGGTGAACGTTGACCCGAATGGCCCGCGTGGCGGCATTCGCTAGGCTGAGTAACAACTGTCTCCGTGATTCATACATCCCTAGTTTCTCTGTTTTCTATTATAGACTGTGGGACTTCAGTCATTTCTACTGTCTTCCTAGACCTTCTGGAAATTCTGTTTTGCAATCCTCATCTACTCCATCAATCCTAAATCTTTAAAAAGGTTCTATAAGGCATGCCCTAGAGTAGTGGTTATGTCACTGCCTTCAGAGGAGTATAATCCACATGAATCCCAAGGACCCCAAGGTTCGTGTCTTGGACCAGGGGGAACAACCAAGGTGAACAACTAAAATTAAACAAAGTGCTTCTTCCTCCTCTCCCCGCCTGCCTTTGTTCTTCATTCCTGCACTTTTCTTTAAAAAAAAAAAAAAAAAAATTATAAAGCTTTTCAAGGCCTTACATTGGGTCCTCCGTAGTTTCCAGTCTTTGCCCTTTGGCCAAGCTTCATTCAGCCAAATTATGCTTTAAATTCTCTAAGCATCCTCTGCTTTCCCGAATTTGTCTTTGTGTCATTTCTTTCTCTTAAATACTCCTCACCCCATGGACTACTCATCCTTAGGGCACAGCTAAGAAAACCTTGCTCAGTTCCTAAAATCAGAAGCAATGTCTCCCTCTCTGCTCCCCCAGATGCTGTTTGTGAGGAACCATTATTGCAGATTTGCCACGTTCCTTGTATTCCATCAAGTGTCTACCATGCCCACCTCTTCTCCTTCCATCCCAGTCCTCCTGCCAGGGCCCAGCATCCAGGGTAGAATGTTCCACACCCAGAAAATGACTCAATGAAATAGGCAGAGAATGGGGGTGGGGGGTGGGGGTGGTTTCCATAGGGAGTCACTAGCATCCCCCTCCAATCAGTACATAGGCAATTTGTGACACTAGTTTGCTGTTTCACTGCTAGGATGGTTTCATGTCCTTTGACAGGGTTTGTTGTATTTATTAGCAGGTTATTTGTAGGCATCTTGTATAATACATCTGTGGTCATAGAAGCATTATTGACAATAAATACCCCGATGGTGGAAACAACCCGGTTTCCATACAAAGATGAGTGAGTAGACAAAATGTGGAACATAAATACAGTGGAATATTATTCAGTCTTGAAAAGGAAGGAAGTTCTTACATATGCAACAACATGGATAAAGCTGGGGGACATTATTCTTCATGGAAAAAAGATCAGTCACAACAGGACAAGCACTGCGCGATTCTTCTTATATGATATAATGGGCAGTCAAGCTCACAGAAGCAGAATAGAGGTGGGGCAGGAGAATGGGGCCTGTTTAATGGGCATAGAGTCTCAGTTTTGCAAAATGAAAAGCATTCTGGGTGTGTCTACACCACAAAAAGCTGGATATGCCTTAAAATGGCTGAGATGGCAACCGCTGTTCTATATACTTTAGTACAATTTGTAATCATCTCTCTCTCTATAACATCTCTATCTCTAGTTCCATAGTTGCAGCTATCTATAGCTAGTCAGTTCATAGTATTAATTTATGGGAGATTTCACTCCTAGTTACGTTCTAGTCAAAGAAATTCCTATTATTCTATTTGGGTTTTTGTCTTTAATGTCAGTGATACCCAAGATGACTTTTTTGACCGAGAACTTGGTGTTTTGTTTCTGCCTGTCTTCTAACTAGTCCTGTGACATCTGGGGAGTCTCTTCATTTTTCTGATCTCAGTTTGTTCCTCTGTGGAATGGGAGAAGAAATATGCACGTGCAGGAGGCTTCTGCATTAACAAGAAGCTGCATGCAGGCCCCGTGAGAGTGTCTGGCACACAGAACCACCTGCTGGCTCCATTGTATCCTCTTTCCATGTTGCCTGTTGGATATTAACTCTTTTTGGAAGCAAAGGCTTTTGTTTATTTTCATCAGATAAAGGAGACAGGAAGATAGCTCTCAAGGCACTGTCCCCGCTGAGAATCTGTTTTGGGGAGAGCTTTATATGAAGGAAAAGGGAAGATGGGTCCATTGGCAGTGTTAGCAAGGTGGGTGTCTCATGGGCAGTCATGCTTGTTACTGATGATTCTGCAGAACACAGTAAACAGACTCCTCCTTGGCTACAGAATCTAATTTGGTGATGAGATGTTGGAAACTCATCAGGTCATCTTTTCAGCAAACCGCACATGCTCCTTCTGCAGCTCTCTGGCGGTGCGTTCTGAGGCAGCTGGGACTTACATAGGGCCAGGATGTTCCTCATCTGCGTCAAGAATATTTCCACACTCACACCTGAATCGGTGACCACTTGCCAGGCACTCCATCAGGATCCTGCCATGTCACGAGGCATAAGAGGACACGGTTCCTGCCCTCAGGGTCACACCAGTGGGATGTTGTGTCTGCATGAAAAGTGCTCCGAGGAGGGCAGATACCCAGAGGAGGGCTGTTAGAACCCTCAAGATGGCTGTGGTCCTGCTCAGTGTTCAACTCAACGGCGGAGTATGTGACAACCAAAGGAGTAGGAGTGACCAACGGAACAAAGTAGCTCCGTCCTC
Source organism: Solenodon paradoxus (assembly GCA_004363575.1). Lineage (NCBI taxonomy): Eukaryota > Metazoa > Chordata > Mammalia > Eulipotyphla > Solenodontidae > Solenodon > Solenodon paradoxus. The sequence continues at coordinate 33,401 of RJWH01004541.1, read as the reverse complement.
TGAGGTCACAGGGCCAGGGCGTAGTGTTAGGTTTGCAAGGCTGAGGTGTGTGAGGCAGAGTTGAGACAGTTAAGATGGAGGGGAAAGCAGGGGCAAGCACTGAGTGGTTCTCTGGGCCAGGACTGAGAGTTTCTGAAGGGTCTTTCACAGGAGAGAGGCATTAGATAGATGACATTGCTGAGAGCAGTCTGGGAGGGAGCAAGATGGGCATGAGGCATGGGCAGGGTCCGCCTGAGTCCCACAGGCCAGAGAAGAGTAACTGGGCTGGAAAGTGTTGCGGGGTTGGAGAACAGGGTGTGTGGCTGAGAGATATTTAGAAGGTGAACGGATGGGTCCCATGGCTGAGATGAGTGTGTCGGGAAGAGAAACAACCAATGACGCCCAGTTTCTGATCGACGGGCGCAAGGAGGAAGGAGCCGGGGGAGAGGGGAGCATAGGTCTGGGATATGTGTGACTAGAAAGCAGAGGGAACATTCTGAAAATACAAAGAAGCTGTGCCCATTGGTTCTCCTTTGCCACGTGACTTACCTACTTTGGAAACCCCCGGCGGTGAGTTAGGTGTCCTTTCTCTTTGCAGAGCTCATGCAGCACTTCCTATGCTCGTTTGTATCTGGTCAGGCACTGAATGCTTGTTCCAGAACATTCTGCTGGGTTCCTAGACAGGAGTGAGCCTCAGTGCATTAATTTATTGACCTCTTTTGACTTTTTTTGCATGGTACCCATTGGAAAGATACTTGTTCTGAACATGGCACCCTTTGTAAGTACTTGACGCGCCCATGTTCCATTGGACAAGCGGGCAGCTAGCACCTCAGAGCAAGTTGAGGACAGGTCCTCTGTTCCTGGTGGGTCACATTCCTTCAGTTCCTGAGTTAGGTTAAGGACTCGTCATTTTTTTAAAAGTAAAATGTTACTTGTTTTAATGGAAACATTTGGAAATCCCTTAGTGGTTTCCTCTAGAAAGAGGAAACCAAATAATTCCATAAGAGACTTTGCCATTCTCTGAAGCAATGTGTGTGTGTGTGTGTGTGTGTGTGTGTGTGTGTGTGTGTGCTGTTTCCAAATGCAGTCAAGTTTCTCTCACTATCTCTTTGATGCATTTTAAAACTTTTTGACCTTTATTGTGAGTCTGTTATTTGTTTTTCACATACTCTTTGACTTCGTTACTTACTTGAACCTCTGGGCTTTGTCTTTTCGTGTTTTGACAGCACCTTCTCCCTCTTACGCCCTTCTGACTTGGCCGGCTTAGCCACAGGGGCTTCACGCCACACCTCTAGCCCTTTAGATGTGCGGCGCGTAGTTTCCCGGGGCTTTCAAAAGGTGTTTTTCAGTAGTCTTGAGGCGCCTTTTCTTTTCTTTACCTCTTCAACTGTATTTTTTTCATTTGAAAAATGAAAATCTTTGCCTTTTATGATCATTTCCATCTGCAAAATTTCCATTTAAAAATTTTTTCCCTTTCCAGTTAGAATCGCCTTTGTCACTGTGATCATGAGAGGTGAATCAAAGAACAGAAATGTGCATTTATTTTACTCCGAGGTAAGACAGAAATGTCACTATATTTGCATTTCTGTGGATCCAGGGACCGCTTATATGTGCCCTCCAAATGTAGTAACGGCGCAGTGTTTTCAGGGCGGGCCTTGAACACAGTGCAGATGAATCTAAGGAGCCCACCTGTTCAGTTGTTCAGTCGGTTGCATCTCGTGTCTAGTTTCCTTGAAGTTCTGGAATGTTGGCTATAAGGTCAGCAGACCAGGAAGCGCAGGCCCGTTCTGAAACAAGTTGAAGTTTGGTGGCACTTGTCTATTTAGACATGATTTCTGCGCGCTCTCTGATGATGCTGTATCTCTCTTCTAGAAACATTTTTTAAAGTCTGGAGGCACAATACAACATTGATTTTTATTGATTAACCTCTTTCCTGAATCAGATGTGTTCTTTACATCAAGCTTGTCACTTTCTTGCACATTTCCCATTAATCGACTTAATTTTTTTAGGCCTCCGGTATTTGGAGACATAAACATGTGGATTTCTATTGGTCAGTGTGCAGATAAGATGAGGGATAGAGGTATCTCTGAGGAACAGAAAAATTAAAAAAAGGTCAGAGCTGATGGCGCAAGACAGGGATAAGGGAGAATACATTGTCATTTGTGGCTGCTGCAGACTCCAGAAATCATCTTGGGGCAGAGTGTGAATTGGTTAAAGCTGTGTCCCGCTATGTTCACCAGCTTCATCCTCCAGTTTTGTCTTCCTGCACCTGACACGCCCTCTCCAACACTGTTTTGTGTTTTGCTTATTTTGTTTCCATATTTCTTCCTTAAAACTTCCCTCAAATGTCTCACCCCAGTACAACTCTTTGAATGGAAAGGGTGGACTGTGACGGTCTCCAGAGTGCCACGTGTTTTCTGTCTTCAAGGACGGCTGGGTCTCAGCTCCTAACCTGGGGTCCGTGGAGTGATGCGTCTGAGATGCTGCTGAAGCCCGGCTCTCTAAACCAGGCCCAGCTCTCATTACCAACTGTTCCTTTTACTCAGGTCTGCTTTCAGTGTCAAACACAATAGACGCTCAGCACATATTCAAACTTTTTTCTCGATCATGAACTCATTCCTTTCTTATTAGACGTGTAATAATTTTTAAAAAGTAACGCTGGTGTGCCCTGGTAGCTGAAGAGCTGAGGTGTGGGCTGTGCATAGCTGAGAACCCGGTTTGCAGCCTAAGGTTGTGGAGAGACACCAAAAATCAACAAATGAGTACATAAAAGTGCTTTTTCTTCCTTTTCCCCTCCCTTCTTTCTTTCCTTAAAAAATGCTTTTTCGTCTTCTCCTTTCTTCCTTCTAAAAATAATATTTATCCTTCTTACCTAAAACAAATGAAGAGTTTGTAATATGCTGTTACCTCTCCAGTGCCGTTATCAAAGCCTTCCGAATACTTGTTATTTCCAGCTGCTTTGCACCCTAGTGCTCTGTTTAGTAAATGATAATGGGTCATTTAATGTGGGGAATTTCTTAGGCTTGGTGTAACTGGTAATAATGGGTCATAAAAATAGTGAGGATTCTTAGCACTCCTTGAAGTGTAGTTCTCTAATGGAGAAATGGGATATTGTTCACAAATTACACACACTTAACACCCAGACCAAACCAAACAAGCCTAGACATGTGGAGGGAAGACGTCTCTGAGTATTCAGGATAGCAAATAGCCTGGAAGCAAACGAGGTCAAAGTGCCCCGGATACAATGTGCGGTGTGTCGACTATGTCGTGTTCGTGTCCTTCACTTTGATTGGCATTTACTTGAGATGAGCAGTGAGCAGACCAGTGGTGTCAAAAGTCATATTTAAAAGATGAGCTCACGCGAGGAAGACCTCTTTGAACTGTTCCATATTATGGACAGTGGCTTGGCCTGGAGGGAAGAGAGACTGACAGATAACGAATGAAATTGGATAGAGAAAGTAAAATGTAAGTGTCCCACAATGAGACGGCTAGCTTCTGGTGCTGGTGGCCGAGGGGAGAAATGACTTGGTGAGAACTACCTTCGTGATGAAGTCACAGAAGATCAGCTAGGAGGAGACTCGTGGGGTGAATGTGAATCTTGGGGATGCCAACAGACAGAAGACATGGAGGAGTGGCCGAGAGCAGAAAACTCAGGAGGACCTTGAGTGGCCTGGTGAAGCAGACATTCTGGGCACATGTGGGCACGACGGTGCTAAGGGCAGAGGTGGAGAGAGACAGCTTGTACAGAGGCGCTGAGGCTGTGGGTTATAAGCAGCAGAACCATGATCAGATTTTGTCTGGGAAGCCCTGCCCTCCCAGAAGAAAAATGCATACACATTTCCATAGCCTTAGCATGAAGCACAGTGGCATTTCAGGAGAGCTGTGTGTACACGGGAAAAGGACAAACACACACCACTTATTAGCATCGATGCAGCTGACGCTGCATTTCAGGCTCCAGGATTCAGATCGATGCGGTCACGTGAGAGCTGGGATGAGCTGTACGTCGTCCTCGACCGCAGTACGTGATGAAACGCTCATTCCTTCTGTTAGGAAATGAAATCAAATCTCTGGGTTCACATGCCTGCTCTATCCTCTCTGGTTGTGAACTTTGTCTTTAAAATGAGACTAATGATCACAGTGCTGGAAAGTATAGAGTACTTTGGAGTGTCACTGAAGCATTCCCTGCAAGTCGTCATAGCTCATATCAAAGTGTAAGAACTTAGAATATATTCAATATTATATATTAATTAGTCAAAATCATCACATAAAGAAGGTAGCAGTGTTCTCTTTTGAAGAATTGTTGTGTAGCAGCACACCTAGAGAAAACCAGAAGGCACATTTTTCATGGAAGCAAAAGGGAGAAGAACTGAGATTGTCCACATAATATAAAGATGAAGAAAGGGATGCAATCACGGGACAGGAAATGATTGTTCTATAAACTACACAGGACACTGCTTTTATCTGGTGTCTGATGGACCTTTGACAGTACCAGTTTTCTGTTTTTGATGGAGAATTCCTGTATTTCAAAACACATGAGGTGGAGGTTTATAAATGTGAAGAACAAAGGAAAAACAATGCCACCAGCTGTCAGAACCAGTGAAGGGGCAGAAAGGAGTTTGTCTGCGCCAGCTTTCCCAGGGTTCAGTTTAGATCATCTTCAGTTCTCCTCTGAACCTCTGTGCAGAGAGAGAGAACAAAAATAAATGCAAGCTGGGAGACAGTTCCTTTCGTTCAGGTAATGAATCGACACTTCTTGAAGAGAACTTAATTTTCTTAATCTTCGTACAGCGTCTGGAACATTCAGCAAACGGCATGTCTTGTCACTAGCACTTACCGTCTATCAGGATGGACAATTCTCTTTGTTCAGATGGATAATCCTGCTCTGCACGCTTCAGCAAAAGAAGATGAACGTGTTGTCGAGTGTCGTTTATTTCACACGGAGATAATGCTTTGTCTCTTCAGCATTTATTTATTCTTAACATTTAGGTATTCTTTGTGCCTTCAGTTCTTCCCAAAAGCAAAGTCATTAGCTTTCTTTCTTTTGTTCTTTTCTTAAAGGAACGGAGGTGAGCAGACACAGGCAGGCAGGAAGAGAGAGGAGGAAGAAGCATTTTAGCAGAGTTAGCTGTTCATCTTGGTTGTTCCCCCTCAGCCCCAGGTCTTGAACCAGGGACCTTGGGATGGATGTGGACTGCATCGAAGGGTTTTATCTACCTTCCACATGAGTCTTTACACATTGTGATCAGAATGAAGTGTTTTGTTCTATGGAATGAAATGCCTTCATTCAAGAACATTCATAATGTTCTTTCTGTGTCTAAAAGGCACAGTTCTTCTTTTTAAATGTGAAAACAGAACAGAGTCCCACCCCAAAGCTCCCTGCAATCGGCGCTTCTGGAATGCCGTGATCGCTGGTTTCCCCAGCAGTCTTTCTCACCTGCACACGGTGGCAAGAAAGGCCGGGCCCCCTATTTTGTTGCCCTTGAGAAACGATGCGGCAAGTGAGCTAAGACCCAGTTCCTGCTCGATGCCGCAGCCAGGGCTGGAGCATCGACATGCTTCTGCTGAATGCTGCCACTTGGCGTGGGCATCCCTGTGCCCTGTCCTCTTGGCTTGGTGGCTGCTCTGCAACACTCGTCCAGTTTCTCAAGGACACCGTGGTCCTTCGGGAGAGCCCGCATGACCTCCTGGTCCCCCTGACGGTGTCCTGCGTGCTCGGCGCACAGCAAGCACGTGGCTCTTCCCGAGTCTCACTGTCGTGCCCATAGCAGCGTGAACAGTGACGCATAAGCCTGTTGACCACCGCTAAGTCCTCTCCCCTTCCCCCGTATTTCCAGGGCCTGCTCATCCACACTGGGCGTCCTTAAAGCAGCAACCCCTGTGCCTTTGCTCCAGGCCCAGCTGAGATGTGGCTTCTCTGCCTGGTCTCTGAGCTGCCCCGGTGCCTCTCCTCCACGTAGCTCCCATCATCGGTGTAGACTGCCGTGAGCTGTTTGCTTGCACAGCTTCTGAAGGGTTTCTAAGCCTTGGGGGGAGTGATGCCATGCCTGTCGGACTTCCCACTGTATCCCTGATATCATTTTATGGCCTATCCTGTAGTAGACCCTTCCAGAATATTTTTAAATGGATGAGAGATGGAAAAGCACAGGTCTCTCTCTGTCCGCTTCTTCCAAGCAGGGCTTGTTCCCAAGCAGAATGTCTCAAAAATGTTTTACAATAGACTTTTCATTGAGAAGAGCTTCCGTCCTTGGTGATGTCTGGGTCCACCTTCCCAGGGCTCTTCACCCAGCTTGGTCCCGTCTGGTCCAGCCTAGATTTACTCTGACACAGCCTTGGATAGGCAGGCTTCCCGAGGGTCTGCGCCTGGCACAGATTTGAACCTAGGGACTCCTGGCATTTGCAAAGCTCTTTTGCTCCCTCTCAGAGTGAATCCAAGCTACTCTTATATCCCTTCACCAAACGTTCCCCTGTTGACTCAATGCAAAGTGATTGATGGATTAATTATCAGAGTCTCGATCTTTCGTCCTTTTTAATGACATTTCTCCCCAACAAGTTGTATGAGGAATTAAGCATGCATTTACACACCTAACTGGGGCCATGCCTGATGTTCTGGATGATGACAGTAACGATTTCAAAAAGCAATTTGGGAAAATGCACTCAAACTCATAAGACAAAATTAGGCAGGAAAGCACTTAAATTCTTGTTTTATTTAAAAAATCAACAACCGTCTGAGAGGTATGTCTTAGGAACAGCATACAGTGGGTCTAAGCCGGTCTTAAGTAGGAGAAGTCATCTGGAAAAACTTGACAGAGCAATGGACACTGGATTCAAAGGCCAGCAGCAGTAGACTGGGCAGAAGGAAGGAAAGATGGGGTTTGGGAGGAAGTAACTCATAGGGGACACTCTATTAGGTCTTATAATATGTGATAAGAAGTTTGAGTTTTATTGTAAAGTTTTTGGGGATACGGTCAGTAATGTTAAGGGAGGGACTGACTGGGCCTGATGTGTGTTTCCTAATGATGGGCTGTGTGGTGGGGCTGGATAGAGTGGAGTAGGCCTGAGTAAGGAGAACAATTACTAGGCTGCCGCTACTCTCCAGGGAAGGAGAGATCACAAGAAGCCACATCATGGACAGGCTGTTAGGGAGGCTGAACTCGGAGGTGAGTTAGAGGAGAAGCTGGGTGGGGGAGGAAGCGAGGGCTGACCTGTCATCATGGTGATAGGATATATGGCAGTGCTTTATTCCAAGATAAGGATCATCCGAGGGACACCAGGACACAAGGCTTCAGAATGCACCCGCAGAAAGTTATGCTATTAGTTCAACGTCTCTTAAAACCAAATTGATGAGAACATGTACTCAGTGAGTACAATATGGACTATAAAAATCATTTCTGGTGTTCTCTTCTATATAAAACACATGTAAGATGGATCCCTACTCATGGCAGGGCTCTGCGGTATTGATGAGCCCTTAGGCTCTACAGAAGATTGAAGCAGCACTCAGCTTTGCTGCGAGTGACTCATTAGAAAATGTAATTTTGTGGTTTGACGCTTGTCTAAAAGTCGAGAAAATATATTTTTTGCGTTGCTCTACAAATCAGCCATATCGCTCTTTCTAGATTTTTTGAGTCATATGTTTCTGGATAACACTTTATTCCATGAAGATTAGTCTGACAGCTCATTTTATTTTACTTTTCATTTTTCATGGAAGATGATGTATTTTATTTTCAGAGTTGAAATATTTGGGGAGCAGGAAAGTAGATGAATGGTTCATGCGGTTCTAAATTATTCCTGAGGACTAGAGTATTCTTAGATTCTGTTATTTAAGATTGGTTTTGCTTTATTGATCTTATATAATTTGATAAGTAACAATACACTAAATTAATCTTTTCCTGAAACTACTGCTGAGGTTTGGTTTTATTTGTGACGGATCACACACAACTCACAAATCACCATATTAGCGATTATCTCTGGTTGTGGAAGCCACTTCTGATTTATTTAAATGCATCACTTAAATGCATAATTTAAGCCTGTGAGTAAATAATTTTTGCCGTTGAATGCAAGTGAATCTATTGACAGGCAAAATAAAGATGCTTTATTCTCCTAACGATTACTCCCGAACGAACACTGTACCCCTGAAATGAAATGCAGAATGGTGATAAACCACACCTTGATTGAGGCCCATTAGGGCATATTAGCAATCGGCACTGCAGATTCTTTCACATCCTGTGATTAGATGCAGATCCCACATTTTATGGCTTTTTGTTTTGTTTTGCTTTTAAAAGACAAACCCATAAACGTGATAAATGTAATTCCAGGATAATGGAGTTAGGAAACCATTACTGAAGGCAATTTTAGAGGAAAATAGGGAGTGTGAAATGATGACTTTAGAATATTTAAAATTATGGAGGTGGAAATTAAATTGCAGACTGGGGAGGAAAGTGTATAGTGTGCAGGGGGAATGAACGTCAGCCCTAATTTAGAGAAAGAGTTTACTGCAAGATAAAAAAGCCAGGAGAATGGCAGATGGTGAATGTAAATATTTCAAAGGTTACCGTGCAATTAGTTTCTCCATTAAAAAAAGGCACCTCACAATAGGACATCAAATTCATCAGAGGCATATTTATTGAAGCTCTCTGACCCCACATCAAGGAGAGTATTTGAGTACTAGCTGTAACCTGAAAAATAATTCTGTTTTTCCCTATTTCATCTTCGCTTGCAGTGTTGGTAAGTTTAATGTGATGCTGGCAAAAGCAGAAGCAATTACAGCAGAAAGCACCCAGGGAAACTTGGTCAGTGATGCTAACTTGGGGTTCATTTATTAGATTAAAGAGACACCACACAGACCCTTTGGTTACTGAGATGTATTTATATTTCTGTATATTTCCACTTATTCTGTTACGAATATATGAGAGCTAGCAGCAACGATTTTGATCACTGTTAGATCAACTGTTCTCTTTCATAATCAGTCACTGATACATTTATTTAAGTATTTGGAAATCACATTCATAGGTAATGGAAACCACCCACATGTGTAATTTCAAAAGAATAAATATACAGCTCTAAGTGTGATATAATGGAGAAATAAGAAGAAGGTAATTTATCATAAGGCAGTCTGGATTTTAATGTTTAAACATTCAGGCTCTATAACCTGAGTGAATTCTTCCCCCGATTTAAATGGAACAGGAATGGCTTCCCCCGGCCCCCGCCCCCCCCCCCAAAAAAAATCAAGACATGCTAAGACCAGTCAGAAATTGTGTGGAATTTTTCTTGTACCAGTTTACTTTCCGATGAGTCAAGACCTCTTGAGTTATTAATTGCCGTTTCCTTGAAGGTGGTTAGGCTTTGACCCTGGATTCCAAACATCATCTAAACTATCAGAGGTCTTCGCTCGATGGGTCTTTGTGTGTTAGTTACTTTAGAGCATGGACATTTCTGCTTTATTGGGAGGAACAGCATGACAGCTGAGTGTAACTGAAATGGTTTTGGTTGTCATTCTCAGTTAGAAGAAAGGCCAAAAGTCTGGTCTATTTGTCCTTCTTTCTTTTTCCAATTTCTTTTGTCGAAATGCTTTTCTAAAAGAGCACTCTATAGGGTCTGGCAGGAACACTGAACTTTGTTCAGAGAACCATTGTAAGGAATGTTAGGCGCAGGTTCAACTCAAAATTAGAAAAGGAAGATTCTGCTCTGGGTCGACAAGCACCATGAATATTGATAAAGGCTGTGTGCTTTGAGTTTCATTTTCTGTAGTGATGCCAGCACGCTAAGTTTCTGGTTCTTTCTCTCATTGCCAATGGCACCGATGTGAGCCGGTGACTAGAAGAGACGAAGGAGGACCTCACTGAGTACTTGGACTGTGTAGGGGACTGAGTTTCTCTTCAGGCTCCTCAGCACATGCTCCGTAACCACCAAGAGCCACAGAGCTGATGTGCATGTGTTGTTTTATATAGTGTTAGAAAATGTCAATTTCAGGACCAGAGGCCTTCCCTTTCTTTCCTGGTATTTTCAAACTAAACTTTGGGCTGTGTTATGAATGGACATTTCGATCATTGCGTTGAAGATAATGCTAAGAAAACATGATCACAATGAGGCAGATTTCCGAATGTCTCTAAGAGCAGGAGCACATTTCTGCCAGCTCAGTGTTTCCAGAAACTTCATGAAGAGCGATGGAGCAAAGGGAATTAAAAAGAAGGCATGGGTGCCAATTTCTTCCTCCCACACTTTGGGAAAAAGCATCCTCTTGCCTCTCCTTCCCTCCCTATGAGGTTTCTCTGAACTTCTCGTTCCTGAGCCCTGGTGGAGTTTCTCTATGTCTTTGGGGACAGTCTTTGACAAATAAAGTCTCTGGCCAGGAGCCAAGTCCTCAGAGAGGCCTTCTCTATCCCAGCGAGTCTTCTGGAAAAGGGCCACCCGGCCTCCTCACCAGCTGTGGGCACGTGCCCGCGCTAATGACCAATGTCACAGCTGTCAGTCTGAGAACAAGGTACAGCTTTGCCAAATTTGCTCTCAGGCGATCTCCTTTGTTGGGTGGCCTATGTCCATTTTCATTCCTAAATGATGAGTGAAACTCTGGGGCTGTCCCAGGCTGTCTCTCATGTAGATGACGGCAGGTTTAGAAAATAAAAAAGTTTGTTCTGGTTTCTGCTCGTGACCCAGTCGTTCCTCTTCCCAAGTTGAGAAAAGAGAAATGTAAATGGCAAGATAATCCGATTTATGACAAAAACAAACCCTTCAGCATATGTGTCTCCTAAGTCAAGGACTTCCTTTCAAAGCGCTGCCAACTGATTTTCTAAATGTCCCCGTGTCCCTTTTCTTTCTCTAACCGCCTCGATGGCGCCCAGATCTTGCCCCGACTCGTGGAGGGTCTGGCGTGGGCAGCTCCCTTTGTCGGGGTGCTGACTGCCAGCCGCTCAGCGGGAAATGAACTGCCCTCTGGGAGGACTCAGGCATGGTCTCCTGGGGGTCCTGGGCACCCCACAGATTCCAGGAGCAGTGGCCTGCAGCGCAACTCTACTGTTGGTCCGCTCGCCTTGGACCTGGGCAGGGTCTGCGGGCCAGGCTGCTTGCAGAGACCCATGCTCCGCCCAGGGCCTTCTCTGCTGCGCTGCCCTGTCCCCTGCGTGGCCTTTGGGCCCAGCCGCACCTGGCTCAGCTTGGGCTCAGCTGCGACGGTGACTGGCGGGGATGGGTGAGAGGCAGCAGTAAGGATTCGGGTTTGATCGGTTGGCGCCGTGTGAGGCTCCTTAGGTCTCCTCTGCTGCCTGCGCTGCCCATGGCCACCTGCTGGGGCCTGAACCACCCTTCTGGGGGCTTCCCCAGAGGCGCAGAGCACCCCTGCCCTCCTCTCCTTGCCCTAGCTGACCTGCACCCACTCCTCCCACACCAAAGCACACAGTGCACTTGCCCCCCAACTGCTCCCCATATCTGCCTGGGGACCCCGCTGCGTACACACAGACACACTCATACACAGACACACAGACACAGCATGCACGTGACAGAGCAATGGCGGGGCCGGAGGTGCAGAAAGCCAACACTATGGGCAAGTTTTACGGCCAGTCGACAGGCTAGAAGACAGGAGAGGTGACAATCTCAACTCTGGCACCTCATGGGGGGTCCCAGAGCGAGTTAGATGCCGGCGCAGGCCCGAGAGTAGAAGAGCAAAGCCATCCTCGGGTTAGTTGGGGCAAAGCCCTTGGGTCAGTCGTCAGCTGTCGCGTGTGGCAAGGATTCTCTTGTCGCCCTCTCAGTCTGCTCTGGACATTTTCCCTCCTCGACCCTGGTTCTCCAGAGCGCAGGCCGGGGACTGGGTGTGGAGCTCTGCAGCCTCACATCTGCTCATGCTTTACTCAGGTACCTGGGTCAAACCTGGCGGTAACTGAGGGAAGAGACCTGCATCCTTCAGTAAACGTTCTGCAAGCTCGCCTCCTGGAAGCAGCAGGCCTGCCCCTGGCTGGGGATCCAGGAGAAACCAGCCCCGGCGGGAGGCCCAGAAGCCTGGCCGCAGCCCCGCGCAGTCAGTGCCGGATTCTGCGGGGTCCTGCGCGGCCCTCCCCATGGACGGGGTGATGGTGGGGGTAGGGAGTGGCCCTACCGGACCCAGAAAGGACGTGCTGCTGGGGTCGGTCCCCCACGAGGCAGCCACCCTGGGCGTGGGCTTCCCAAGCGGCCAGGCCTCTCCTGCTGCACCTGCTCCGAATCCGCGAGCCCTTGGTCTACACAGAAGAATTTACCTTCAAAAACCGTGTCTCCCAGGATTGATGGTGCATTTCCTGGGACTTATAAAAAGCACACAATGCATGCTGAAGTCACCTGTAATCTCCTTTATCTCTTCTCGAGTTGTGATTTCCCAGATTTCCTCTTCAGTCCTCAAGAGCGAGCGGCCAGCCCCGCCCCTGTCCCCACCCGTCTGCTTCCCTGGACAGGCCGATGGTGACAGCCGTCCGTCCCACCAACACAGGGTTTCCAACGTTGTCATATTTCATTTTAACTCTGTTAGAGCTCGAACTTAACGATTCAGCCTCTCCTACCGCAGAGGATAGTGAGAAACAGTGTGGATCCGGCTGTGGTTTGAAAAGCCATTGGAACCCGTTGGAGAGAACCTATTAAAGCCATAAACACTGGCGCTGCGACGCTGGGGCCGGCCGGGAAGGACAGCTCCGGGCTTCTGTGTGGCGCACCTGAGGTTGAAAGAACTGGTCCCGGACCGGAAAACGTGACGTTCGGTTCCTGGGATCAGCCACTATCTCTGCAAAATGGTGTCCTCTTCAGAGATAGGTTCAGCCATCTGTTCCACATGTCTCAAGCAACTTTACGTGCCTGGTCCTGTGGGGAGATTCAGACCGGAAGACACATGGTCCCTAAGGAATTAGCACTTGCCAAGGGTGTACATAGGTGTAAGTTTTGTAAGGTGTCTTTGCAGAGAAATGACAACAAATGAAAGTCCCCAGAAGAGTAATATAGAAGTGAAGAAGAGTTACCCTCTCTTGGGATGGGTAAGAAAATACTCCTCCAAGTGGGTGATATTCCGGGTGAGTTTTGCTGGATAAACAGTGATGTTCCTGTGGAGTGAGGTGAAGGAGTCTTTTAAGGCACCACGAAGAAAAGGAATGCCGGAAGATGACAAAGGCGAATTCTTGCAGGAACTGGAGCACATGGTAGGTTCTAGAAGGAGGGAGACCGGGGACAAAGGCAGAAGTGAAGTCATATTGCTTGCGAATACAAATTCTTCATCCTGTTGGACACATCGGAACCTTTTAAAGCAGAGATAATGTGGATTCTGTGGATTGGAGGAACGGGGCTAATTAGATGAGTTAGGCAACTATTTCAATAGTCAGTCTCATATTTTAACTCCTTTCCTAGTCTCTGATAATCGAGATCCATGTTTCATTCTGCTGTTGAGACTTCTCTCTGATATCTAGCTTTACCCCCACTGCTGGAATGAATGGACCAGCAGGTCTTTACTGGTTAACAAACATGCGCACGCTATTATGTAAGGTTTTCCAAACATTAACGTAAGTACAATTACCTTGAAAACTTTGGGAATGTGGCGGAGTAACCCACAACACACATAACTATTTTCAAGATTCTTTCTGTCTCCAAGAAGTCCAGCCAGGCGTCTGCAGAAACGGAACACACGGCCGCTTGTGTTCTCAAGTGTGTAATGTCTTTACACATTTACATGAAACGTGGAAGGAGTGAGACCTCTGGGATCCCAGGCTGCGGGGTGGCTGGGGTAAACTGGTGGGCAGGAGGAGGCCGTGAGTGTCCCGGAAGATGACCGCTCGCCTGACAGAGGTGCTGGGGCTGTTGGTGGCCCTGTCACTAACTGGTTGGGGTCCCCTGGGCGGCGGCGGCCCAGGCACTGCAGGTTCCAGCCACCCTGGAAGGATGAATGAAGAGGGAGCTGCTGGCTGCTGAAGGAGACACACAGGGCCTGGTGGGCCCATGGCAGTGAAGACACGTGGGTGCGTGGGACTCTGAGAGATTCTGCCTGGCGGCCATGTCAAGCATAACAGCCCTTTCAACTTGGTGGGTGCCCTGAGGCCGGGCTGTTGGAGCCTGTGGTTAGGAGAGACCCCAGCAGAGCGTGTGACGTTTGGATTCTCCCCACTCACCATTCGTCGTCCTCCCTTACAGAGAGACGAATGTTATTTCAGTGCCCCAGCCCAAGCAGCCTATCCCTTCTTTACCGGGAAAAGACACAGGATGAGGAATTTATCTTAAGTAAAACAAGCCTCCTACTCAGATATCAAAAGAGAGCTTGCTTCCTTCCCTTTAAATGTTGTCACTGTGACTGGCTGGAGATTTGGCAAAGCAGAATAAGACCAGAGGCCTTGCATTCCCCTTCCCTTGGAGACGATGTCTTCTGTTTCCTAAATCGTGTCTTCTGCCTGTAGAATTTTGCAGAAATGGTTTTCTACTTTTTGCAGAGTCATGTTGATTGGTGAGGAGTCACATAGGACGTGATTGTGACCCCTGATTTTCTGAGCAGTGTGGCTAAAGGCTTAGTTTTGCAGTTAATACTATTACATCTTCGCTTCTGATGGCAGCTAAGCACAGCTATGCGTCCCTTGCCTTGTGGGGATGTAGGTTGTTTCTTCTTTTACTAGCTCTTTGCAATATGTCCACTGCTTCTTAGTCATGTTTCCTCTGTCATTCTTCAGAAATTCTACTTAGTTGTTCTCCTCCGAACCTGAACCCACTAGACATATCAAAGAAATGTAAGGAAGTAGATACTAACATAAATAAAGAGTGGCCTTGGCAGCAAATGTGGGAAGAGGAAAAAAACTGATCATGGAGTAGACACTTTAAAAGCACAAAGCTAAGTTAATGGAATAAATCACCTATGATGTCCTTGGTTGATTTTCTTTAGGAAAATCCCTTTGTACTTGGTCCGGGAGCATTGAAATGCCTGGGGGAACCCAGAGTCAGCCTGGAGCACAGTGTCCGGTGGGCTGGGAGCCACTTAGAAGTTGCTACCCCAGGTTTCTGAGGGCGTGGGTCCTGTAAGGAAACTTTCTCGAACTCTGCAGAGGCAGTGTCCGGGCTCTGTGTTCTCGCCCACTCAGAATTCTCTGTCATGTCTCAGCACTCAGTGATCTTCGTGGGTGAATGAGAAATGGCAAAGCAGGGACAGTTTCATTGCCTCTCCTCCTGCTAGGTCCCCCAGGCCCCCGGGCAGGCTCACACTCCACCCTCTGCCCTTTGCTGGGGAGCACTCTGGCCTATGACAAGCCTGACAAGTGGCTCTCCTCTCCTTTTCTGCAGCCGGTCGGTTCTGGCCACTCGCCTGTGGGAACCTGCTTAGAAAGCAATCTAATGGACGATTTCACACTGATGTGCTCCTGCTGCCCGCCAGGAGCTGAGGCGTCATGTGCATTTTAACAAGGACAAGGGAAGAAAGTGATTTCTAATGATGGGACTTAAGGCATCATAAAGTAAGATATTTAGGAACGGGGTTTCCTTGGAGTCTGATTTTGCCTCTGAGATCCTGACCCGTTGCAGGGGGAGGAAGGAAAATTCTGAGCGTCACACGTGGCACTTCCCAGGGCTCAGAGGTGGCAGACCTGACTTAGGGGTGCTCTGTGAGCCCCACGCCTGGGTGGGAACCCCATGCCTTCTCAGCTGGGTGACCTACCTGTGAGGACTCAGTGTGTTGAGCATGTGGAATGTGCTGAAGGCTGACACATAATAAAATCTCATTCATCATCTATTGTTCTGCTTTAAAAATACATGGAAATATTTAAAGTGACTGAGAGAAGATGCTTAGTGTGGTCTTGAGCTGTCAGTTCACAGAAAATCCATTTCCAGGAAGGGATGATTAGGGTCGGTGTGGTTACTCTTTGGATTCTTTTTTTCGTTTTGTTTTGGCTTTTTCGTAAAACTCTGTCAGGCAGCAAGTCTATATTAATTTCCAAATCTGGGAGGTCAATGGCTGACATTTTCGTGGAAAATAAAGCTAATGCCCTGGGCTGTATTGTTATCTCTTGTTTTACAAGATCTCAGGAACACACGACCTACCATTCTGGTGTCCCCAGAGTCACTCGATTTTCTGGTTGGGAGAATCTACAGAGATGTTCAAAGTCAGATTTTGTTTAAGCCTTTCAATAAACCTTCTGATGTAAATAGAAAGCTCCCTTCTCCTGTTACCATGTAACCCAGTTACTGGGTGAGCCCTGCCTGCAGCTTCGGGGAGGCAGCCTGGTCCGGGGCCACAGGCGCTGCTTTGACTCACAGGGATTGCGTGGCGGCGGTGTTTACGAGAAGCATGACTGCTCGGCAAAGAAAGGAGGCCTTGCTTAGAGGCAGCAAATCACACATCGTGGTGAGGCCTCGGCCCTACAGGTGCTGTTAGGTTTGTGGTACGTGCATCCTCTGCTTTGAGACACTCTGGTGAGTGTGTCCCCGCCTGAAAATGTGGCGCTTTCCTGCAGCCTGTAAGGGCGATTCTGAATCTGAATCACAAGGCACCCAGCCCTGAGCTGCCGGCCTTTTGCTCCCGGGCACACAGGTGGTGGGCACGGCATTTCAGACCTGCTGCAAACTGTCTCGTACTGTGCGGTTTCTGGACAGAATCTCAGATGTGCCACTCAGGACAGGCTCTCCTGATTCTGGCTGCATTTTCCATTTAAACAGATGGCCTTGCTGGGCCTGCCTGCATGATGGCTCTGTCAGGTTGTGTTTTTATCTCTTTGTTGCAGCTCTGTTCTTCCCGCCTTATCTGTGCCTGTCCGTCAGGCAATCTCCTAACTTATTTGTTATCTAGTTTGGTTCCTTTACCTTTTATCTGCACGTTAAACGAAGGACAGAGAATGGCAGTACCTGGGGAGGGGCGTGGGTATGGGAACCTCCAATTTCCCTTGCTGCTTCTGGCTGCTTCTGGAGAGTTCCAGAAGGTGCCTGAAACAGCAGAATGAAATCCTTAGCCCTCTGTGAATTGGAATCTTGTCCTAATGAGGGGTCTTAAGCCAAAGAAGCTTCTTATCTTCTATTTCTGGAAGTCAGCAGTCAGAGGTCAAGGTGCTGGCAGAGCTGGTGAGGGGTTGTTGGTGCTGAGCTTGACTCGCTTCTGATGTTTTCTGGAAGCCTCGGCACACTTCACCGTGATCTCTATTATAATCTTCACCTGACTGTTCCTCTATCTGAATCCTTCTTTCCTCAGGACAACTGTCGTCGTAGATTAGCAAATGTCCTATTCCAATATGACTCCATCTTAGCTAATGTTAAAAATTATGGACATGAGTGTTGAGTCAACACAAAGCAGCCCTATTGAGCACTTCATGCAGTGGGCAGTCTCCTTTCTGGGGACAGGCTGCCAAGTGGGCAGAAGGCAGGGCCTTTTTCAGGGCCGAGAAGACGGAGCAAGGAGGAGAAAGGTAGACACTGAGTTCCTGAGTCTCCCTATTGACCTTGCTTGGGGCAGGGGACCCGGTGTGGCCCTGGTTTGGGACTTGGCTGCCTGGGTGGACTGTCTCTTAGTCCAGGGAACATTTACAGGGATGTGAACTCAGTTTGTTGCTGAGTCATCTCGAGCAGGGGCATGTTCATCTTGGGCCTGGAAATTTCTTTCACACAAGTTGCATTTCCAATGGCCCCGTTTTCGAGTCAGAGCACCTTCCGAGGTGTGGGGCTGGAAGGGCAACCTAGGAGTTTTGGTGCGTAGACAAGTCAACCCCAACACACAGACGTGGTCGCCGGGAACGGTGCAGATTTTCAGAGAAATGCCACCCACGACTCCACTGCCTTCTCTGCAGGGGTGTCCCAGCTGGTCAGGGTGTGTGACACAGTGTGCCCGGTTCTCGGCTGACGTCTGATGTATTGGCTCTGCCCGGAGCCGCCGGACAGCTGACCGGGTTTTCCCTTTGCATCTTTCACGAAACTGAGGGAGGCAAAGCTACATCTGGGAAATGCAGGCTCTCTGGCCGGGTCCCGTCTTGCGCCCTCAGTTCCATTTCTCCACTTCTCAGGTCACTTGAGCAGGCTTCCTTCGTGATTATGTAATCAGCATTTTCTCTGGCATTTTTATGGGACACCGGTGTTAGCAAAGTTCTCCACTGAGCACACATGTAATTTGTTCTGCTGGGAACACAGGAGCTTACAACTATCATCACTTAAATAGTGGGTGTAATAGGATGGCTCCAGCAGACAGCTCAGGGCTATTCTGGCGCTTTTCTTTTCTTCTGTCTTTCCCTACTCCCACCCGGGGTCTTGACCCTGGAGCCTTAGGCCTCACATGGCTTGCGCCTTAGCCGTCTCAGCCGCCTGAGTCACGCAGGTGCGCCGTGAGTCTTTAACATTCAGCCCGTTTAAAGGCCTCCACAGGCTGTGGTCTCAAGCTCCAGGAGTCCTGGGCACAGGTATGACTTGGGCAGGTGCTGTGGGGTTGAACGCCATCCGCACGTAAGAAAGAGATGGTAGAAAAGTGGTGGGTTGCCCAGGGGTGGTGGGTGGAGGGGATAAGCAATGGAATCCTGGAGAACATTTTAAAAGAAGAAGGGGGACCCTGAAGGAGGTGTGGAAGGTCAGGAGAGAGCATGGAAGGAAAGAGACGGGGTCCCCAGGAATACTGGGTCCCCTTCTTCGAGGCCAGGCGCTCTGGTGAGGTTTGCAGGCTTGGAGAGGAGGAGCGGGGTCCCCGTGGTGTCGAAACGCAGCTGGGAAACGAGGACGAGGAGGAGCCGGGTTGGCCTTCCAGCATTTCCAACGCTCGGGAAGAAAGGAGACTGCACATTAGCACAGCTCCAGAGCTGGGGTCCAGAGGGGAGAGCGATTCTGCTCAGAGCAGAGGGCTCCCAGTTTTCTATGCCCCACGGACTGCTTGCCAGGTTGTCATTTGTGGTTTTTCTCTGCTCTTTGCAGTTTGTAAATTGTAGTTAGTTTAGAAGCTTCATCAGGCTTGGCTCAGGTTACTTTGGCAAGGTACACGGTGCAGGTGGCCCTGGGGAGGCATGAATGCTTTTTTGTGGATTTGAAAACATCGTGATCATTGATTGTCTGGAAGTGTCCACTCCAGTAGGCATTCTGCGGCTTCAAACACCCTTCTTCATGCTACACGCTATGGAGGCAAATACCCCTCAATCTATCGCTACCCACTGTACGTCGACTGCCAAGTAACACTGCAAAATTTTTATTAAAAATATCACTTGCATTCTGTTATATGCAAAAAATTGTTCTAGGGCCTAAGGATAGAGTGGTAGATAAAAAAAAAAAGATCTGGGTTTATGAAGCTTATGGAAAAACCCCTCTGTGTTCTGTGACATTGCCCAGCGGGGCAGAGCTGCTCGGCCTGCAGCGCCACTGGCAGTGAGGATGGGCAGGTGGATGGGGCAGGTGACAGCGGGCAGGGACAATGGCGCGACACCCCAGTGTGCTCAGGAGCGTGTGGGGAACCCAGGTACTGAGTGGTGCTTGGCAAAGGTGATGAGGCCCTGGGAGAACTTTCCAAAGGAAAGTATCGCGCCAGAAAAGTCGCATGTAAAGTACAGAGGAATTCATCGTGCTTTTTGCCAATAAAATACATAAAAACAGCACACTGACAAGCCTATGAGATGGTCCAACTCCAGAACCCTGACAGCACCCATGGCTGCATCCTGGGGACCCAGGGGACTTCTGATTGGGCGGGGGGGGGGAGATAGTGTGACCACTCAGGGAGGGGCTGGCCATGTCTTACTCAACTCAGCAAGCCATCCAGTGGCACACTCGTGAGTGCTTACCCAAGGCAGCGAAAAGCTTACGTCCACCCCAAACCCTGCACGGGATATTTATAGCAGCTTAACTGGGAAGTTCCCAAACTTGGAAGCAACGAAGATGCCCTTCAGGACATGAATGGATGGACTACGATCCATCTAGACAATGGATCATTATTTAGCACTGAGAACAATGGGTTATTAAACCGTGAAAGTCCTGGAGGAGCCCTATGTGGGTACTAGGAAGAGAGAGAAGCCAATCTGGAAAGACTTTGCCCTATAAAATCTCAGCTCCGTGACCTTCTGGGAAGACAGCGATGGAGACTTAAAGGGTCAGTGGCTGCCCGAGGCTAGTGGAGAGGGAGGAACAGGCGGAGGCTGCGACTTCAGGGCGGTGAAAATGCTCTGCACGTGCTGCATGGCACAGCATTAGACCCGGGCACTGGACGACACAGCGGGAACCTGCAGATGAGCTTTGGGCTTTGGATAACTAAGACGTGTCTCTTCAGGTGCATCTTTGGAGAAAATGGCTGTTTGGGGAGTGATGTTGATGGGGGGAGGCTGTGGGTGTCGGGGGCAGGAGGTTTATGAATCATTTTTCTATTTTCCTCTCAGTTTCCTTGTAGTCCTACCTAAAACTGCCTGAAAATGTCCCATCTATTATATGTCAACGCTAAGAATGAGTGTGTTACTAAACACACCTGCAAACTGCAGCGGCTTTCATTGCTCTTGTTTCTGTTTTAGGATTAAGTTCTGATCACACTTGGCCTTCCCTGCTAACTCCATCAGTTGTTGGCCCCTGCTTGAAGCAGACTCACTGTCCAATGCCAACCCTGTCAGGCACGGGGTCCTGCTGACCTTGTGGGGTCTTCCAGAGGGCATTATTTGCAAGGTCATTTATGGAGAGAGCTGAGTGGTGACAAGCCACTTGGGAGGCAAGGCAGGCTCTGTCCACCTCATCTGGGTCTTGGTTTTCATCTGCCAGCAACGAGCAGTCGTGATTGTGTTTCTCCAGAAAGACCTGCTGGGCAGTGCCCTCGCCACCTGTCCCTGGGCAGGGCCTGCTGCTTTCTGCCCCATTCGGTCTAGGGAGCGCTGGTGGTCTCTTCCAGGAGCCCATGCTCTGCACACCTCCTGCACCTGCACCCTGCTTCTGCACCTGCAGCTCCTGCTCGCCCCCAGGCCCGGCCAGTGCCCGCTGGTGTGAAGATGCACACCGGCCCTGGGGAAGGCGCCTCTCCTCACATGAGGCTGCCTGTGATGGCAGGTCTGGGTCAGACTGGCAGACAGAGGCGGTGACTGAGGCGGGTCAGGGCAGCATCCACAGAGAAGCCCAATGAGACAAAAGGTAGAGAAGCCAGACAAACAAGCGACCAAACCAAACTAAACTAGACTTAGTCTCCAGGACCAAGGAGAGGCTCCCAGGAGGGAAGGAGGAGGGCGGTGGCAAACCAGGTAAAGAGGGTCAATCATATGGCGAAGGACAGGACTGGATCTGGGGCGACGATGTATCATAAAGAGATGTCTTAGGTGCTTCACACCTGAAACCTGTGCAGTGTCGTGATGCAGTGTTCCCACAGCAAATGAGAAGAACAAGCACCCAAACCAGGTGTGTCGGCACTAAAGACAAATTTCTTCCTCGAGAAGGGGTCACCTGCCTGGCACCCAGCATGTGCCCAAATCTCTCTACAACAATTTCTTTGTTTCTTTTATGTTCTTCCATTTTCCAACGAGGTGGGCGCCTGTGATTTAGCCTTTTGTTTATATTGTCCCTCATTTTTCCTCTTTTCTCCTGCTTTCCTCTCTCTGTCTTCATTTTATCTTTTCTTCTGTTTCTGATGCTTTCCATTTCTTACGAGTTCTCTCCCTGGCTTCCCACCTCTCTCACGTTGATGTGTGTTAGAGAGGGGCCATTTCCTGTGTGCTTGGTGTGTGGGTGATGTGTTAACTGTGGTAGAAAGGTGTGGTGAGTGGCCGGAACTGGATTGCTGCGGTTTTCTCTTTCCAGCATTTCCACACATGGACCTCAAACCTGCAGACAAGATGCCTGTTTTCAGTGGGGCAGCAGCTGCTGGAGAGCTGGGATTCTAATTGAGTGTAGATAACAAACTTTACTGTATTTTGACATCATTTCTTTCTTTTTTGAGCGTGGTTTCTCTTCTTCTCTTTCTCTCTGTCCTTTTTCTCTTTTTTCCTTTTTAATTGGAAGTCAAGAAGGTGACTCCAGGGCCAGCCCTGAGCAAGTTTGTGACATCAACAGGGCCTGTGACAGCTTCTGTCTTTTCCAAGTCCCTTGTCTAGTGTCCATGAGCTTTGCGTCACCAGCACTGTCTTTTCCTTCTTAAAGAGTGGTTGGAAGTCCTTGTCAGCAGCAGTAAAGCGACTGGACTTAAAAGGTGTGAGTAACTACTAAATAGATCAACGCATTATCCCACTGGGCTATTTCAATTTCAAGAAATAATTCTTGAAGTTTATTCTCTAGATCACATTCTTAAACTGATCTCAAGGTCCCTTTATATTCTTAAATAACATTATTATGCTAAAGAACATTTAACAGAAGATCTAAACCTTGTAACAGATTTACTGTATTTTTTAACCTTAAGTTGTTTTAAGGAGAGGAAGGAAGGGAGAAGAGGAAGAAAGAATTTTAAGGAAGGAAGAGGAGGAGAAAGCACCTTAACTTGTTTTTGGTTGTCCCCGCTCAACTGGTCCTGGGTCTCAATCGGGGTCTTTGGTCTTTATGTGGTCTGCACCCTAGTTGCTGATTTAGTGACTGAGCCACCAGGGCAGATTTTTTAGTATACTAACATTATTGTAACAATAGATATGATGTTGTACAGCAAATCTCAAATCTCTGTAATGTATTCATCTTAAATAACTGAAATTTTATAGTCGTTGATTAACAAATCCCCATTTCTGTCTTCCCACTGACCCTGACAACCACAATTCTATTCTTTGCTTCTATGACTAGTATAGATGAGTGCAGTCACACAGTAGCAAAGATCTTTCAGGGACTGGTCTATCTCACTCAGCATGATAACCTCCAGGTTCATCCGTGTATCACGTTTTCTTCATCTACTCATCCATTTCGGTTGTTTCTAGCTCTGGCTATTGTGAATAGTGCCGAAATGAACAAAGGGGTGGGTGCTAATAACTCTTTAAGATACTGGGTGCAGTTCCTTTGGATGCAGATCCAGAAATGGAATCACCAGATCACATGGTAATTTTATTATTTCGGGGGTGGGAATTTTCATAGTTTTCTAGATAGTCTGCACCATTATACATTCCCATCAACAGCGCACAAGCGTTCAGTATCTTCATAGTCTTCATCAAGTTTGCCTTTTTAAAAATATAATAATCATCCTCACAAGTGTGAAGTCATATTCCATTATGGTTTTGATGTGAACATTTCCGACAAAGAAAAAGACATTAAGTATCTTTTCATCTATCTGTTGGCCATGTGTATGTCTTCTTTAGAGAAATGTCTGCAGGTCATTTGACCATTTTTCAAAAACAAGCCTTTAGTTGACTTTGCTGAGCTATAGGAATCTCTTACATATTTTGAAAATTAGCCCTTATCAGATACATGATTGGCAAAATTTTTCTCCTGTTCATAGGTTAACTTTGCATTTTGCTGTTTCCTTTGCTGTTCAGAAAATGTTTAGTTTCAGGTGGTTCTAATAGTCTATTTTTTTTTCTTTGGTTGCCTGTGTTTCTGGTGTCATAGTCAAGAAGTCATTGCCAAGGTTGAGATCATAAAATTTTCCCCTCATGTTATCATGTGGGGGTTTCAATGATTTTAGCTTACATTTAAGTTATGAATCCATTTTGAATTGATCCTTTATTTGTGGTGCAAGATAAATGCCCAGTTTCATTCGTTTGCTGTATATATGTATCCATTTTTTCTAACCACATTTGTTGAAGAGATCTTTTCTCCATTATGTATTCTTGGTACCTGTTAAAGATGAATTATCTTCATAAGTGTCAATTTATTACTTATTTCTGTATTCTCTTCCATTGGCCAATCTGTATGTCTGTATTTAAGCCAAGTTATATGGTTTAAATGACTGTAGTTTTGTAATATACTTTAAAATCAGGAAGTATGGTACCTCCAATTTTGTTCTTCTTTATCAAGATTGTTTTGTCTATTTGTTATTTTTTGTATTTGTATGACTTATAGAATATTTACCCTGTATTCTCTTAAAAATGATTGAGAGCCCCCCAAATTTTTGTTTATGTGGGTTATATCTATTAATATTTATGATATTAGCAATTGAAACAGTAAAATTTAAAAGACAAGAATTTATAAACACATATCCCATTAGCCATCAGATACTCTGAAAGTTTCTGCTATCCATTCTTATAGGACAAAATGAATTTCTAAAATATATTCATATATATATATATTCTTACAGAATAAGGTAGAAAGGGTAAGTTTCAACATAAAATGACTATTAAAATAGGGTAGACCTTGTAGGTCTCAGAAAGGGTTCCAGGGCCCCCCTGGGGTCCTCAGAACACACTGTAAGAACTACTGACTTTATATCTGCTAATTACTTGCTGAGGGCTCTGTGCTGGAAATTCCAGCTATGGTGGTTGGGAGGTAGGAAAATTTCAGGGACTTTCTTGGTTTCTAGGAATTCATATCACATGCATAAGACAGCTTGCATATCTGAAAAATGACTTTATATATCTATAGTCAATGAAAATACTTTGGTATCTTTTATAATAACAGTGATCATACTAGTTGGTATGATTACATCTGGAAATCTGCTACTCAAAGTTAATTTTGAGTCACCAGCCACCAGCATTACTACAGAATGGTCTAGTGAAATCAATGCTCTCTTCCAAGAAGAGCACCAGAGGTTTCGAGTATGTTTCTTGTTACATGGTTAACCAAGTAAAACTTAAGAGACTATGTGTGAATAAATGTACCCTATTTTCTATTTATCTACTAGCCTCTTTTGAAAGCCTTTCTATGACTGAAATGTGGGAGAAAGATATCATTTATAATCAACGAGACTATTTAAATGGCATCAGCAACTATTTGAAAGAACATTCTAGGTAATTTCTACCTTCCCATCTGAACATTTGAGGACCTAGTGTGATCATTTGTTTCTTCTTTTCAGATAGTTTTGAGAAAGCTGTGCCATCAATCAGCCACGTGGTCTCAGAACCTGGAAAAAATGTCACACTCACATGTGATCACCACATGAAGTGGTCAACGCAGGAAGTCATGTGGGAAAAGGTCCAACCCCATCAGATTGACCTTTTAACCAAGTGCAACTTGTCCCAAGGAAGAATTTACACTTCAAAGTACCCAAGAGCCGTACTGAGCAACTGTAGGCAGGAAATGAGAAGGAGTTTCATCCTCATGCCCCATGTCACAGCCTTTGACTCGGGACTTTACCGCTGTAGCTTCAAAGCTGGCACAGGAGAAAATGAAACCTTTGTGATGAGCCTGACCATAACTGATGGTAAGTGTTTATGTCTTCAAGTGTCAAAAGTGGACAAGCCCAGTCATTATGGATTGGGTTCTGCAGTCTTTTTTCATGGCTCTGTCATTCAAAAGATTAGTGGTTGAATGTCGATAGCGGTCAAGTATTGAAGTTTATTTAGTATTTGTTTACCTTACTGATTCATCAATCACAGATTTAACAATGGTCGATCTTTCTCTTTTTCTTTATCTGTATTCTTGATATTAAAAAACCAGTAGTCTGAAACCTACACAGTCTCTACATCTTCTCAAGTACATCGTCACTTTTAGACAGCGCTGATAGATCAGAAATGACGATGGTGCTAAATTAGTATCTGCAGAACCTGTGTGGAGTTGAGTGGGATCCATTGCTTGTTTGATGATGTGGTTGTTAGTTTGGCCCAATCATAGCTGTGGTGACCTCAGTTGTTTTCAGAAACAGACTGACCTTGAAGTTATGGAACTGACCTTCAGAGGCTGCCATATGAGCAGGCTCCTTCCAAGGCTCAGCTCTGGTGTCAGGATGAAGTCCTACATGTGTCCACTTCCGAGCCCACCACAGAGTGAGTGTAAAAAAGAGTGAGCGCTCACTCACTGACGTGCACGCGCCTGGTGCCCGTACAGCAGGCTGTGGACGGGCCTGTTACAGTTGAGTAAGGGGAAGGTGATCTTCCGGTCTCCCAGGTATGCCTGCCCCGCTGCAGAGGGCCACGTCAGAGAACACAATCCATGTCACGTTCTGCTCACTCTGGGACTTCTTTCCTCCCTCCATGTTTCACTTTCCTCGATGTCCTGTGTTCGGTGGGCTCACGTGCTTGGCTTGAGTGTAGACTCCTGCAGGCAGGCCTTGCTAGGATTTGATGCCCTTCGCAGACTGCCTGTCCTGCAGACCCTCCTTCCTCCTGCTTCAGAAAGGAAGGAAGGCTTTGTCCAGACTGCAGCCATGGTCACTGCTGTCTCAGCTGTGTGCGGGTGAAGACATCTGTCAGAGGGTAGTGGCCTTCCATGCATGACCACCGGGGACAGCATCAGCCTTCTTAGTTTTCCTTAATGGCCATTTAAGCTGCAGTCAGACATTCATTGTCCTTAGATCTGGATGCAAAGGAGGGGATATTTGATGGGATGTTTCAGGGAGAAAACTTAACCGACATTTTTCATTTTTTAAAACATTTATTTTAAAGGAAAGGTGCAGGCAGGAAGAGAGAAGAAGAACGAACACTTTATTTTATTTAGTTGATTGTTTTGGTTGTTCTCCCAGCCCCAGGACATGAACCTGGGTCCTTTGTATACAGGTGGACTGCATCTAGTGGACTTCACCGATAAGCTACCAGAGCTTGCCCACATTTTTCATTTTTAATATTGACGCTCTTCCTTCAGACTAGAGAGGAAAAGAGATCTTATCTAAAAAAAATCTTTCCCTAAAGAAATGATTTTTTTCTTTTTAAATTTGGCCGGGAAAAAAGGTTAATAAAAATTGTCACTCATTACTTTGCAGAGACCAAGGTGACAAAAAGTTCTACTCAGAAAAATGTCATCAAGAGCCATTTCAAAAACAAATATGAGATAAAATCTGTTCCATTCTATGTTGAGTCAATAATTGTGAAAATCATAAAGTAATGTAAAGGGAAAAAGAATAATTTTTTTTTACGAAGGGAATCATAAACATTTTAAATCACACAGAACACTGAAGTAATAGGCTTTAGGAGGTAGTTATTTCATGCTTACTAGTTAATGAAAAGGTCTGTCATTTGTCTAAATACAAGTAGATTTCTTGCTCAGACTATCTTTTTTGTACATAAGATGTAAACAATGTCAGAAATGAAGGAGAAAACATAATGGTCACTATTGTTAGTGTCCATGTGTTTTGAACACTTGAAAAATGACTTTTTGACATTCATTTGACAGGTTGAAGGCACATCAACTGGCCCATTAGTAAAAAAGTAATTGATAGAAGATGACAGTGACTGACTGTATGTTTTAGTTTAATTTCCTTTTAAAAATACTTAAGTAAACATTGAATATAAAAAATAAACTGTAAAGCAAAATCATATCATTTGTGTTTTTTTGTTTTTCTAACGGGATTTGATTATTTCAAGTCTGGAGGCTGTTTGGTCAAAAATCAATGTAGGGATAAAACAGAGAGACAGGTAGAAGTTGTGGAGGAAATTTAATTTATTTCAACTGTCAGAGGGAAGGTTGCGACACTTATTTTACAAACTACTCTGCATCCTTTTGTTCCCTTTGAACAGCTTCTTTTGTCGAATCCAAAAGAGAGAGCTGCAGGACTCATATTCTATACACACACACACACACACACACACTCACAGGCTCTTGCCCGGACACTCACATGTGTGTATCTTCAGATGAGTACCATCATATCTTTTAGACTTGATATACATATTTATTTGATTCAAAGCTGCCATTGATTCTCAGCCATACCCCAATTTCTCAAGAAGTTTCCATGAAAAAATAGAAAACAATAAGATTTATTTACAAAGCCACATTTGAATGTAAGCCACACCCAATTTTGGGGGACATTAAAATGGCAAAAAAGGACTTAGAATCAAATAGTTACGGTAACAGAGGGAGAAAGTGGCAGAAGTTTGAGTCTTATCTCTTGTGCTTTGCACTCAGGATTTGGGATGGAACATGAAATCATTCCAAACTGACTTTTCTGATTCCGAAACTTGCCTAGATCATCATCAGGATAAAGGGGAAGTGTAGGTACTGAGTGTGACCTATGTTATTTTGTGTCCTAATATCTTGTGGATTTTCATCAGGGATGAGAAATATACTTTAGTTTCCACCAGAAGTCTTTTACTATTAACTCAGTGATGTTCAGACTACTACTGTTTCAACTGAGTTTATTGATTATAAAAAGAAGGAAGACACATGAAATGAAATCAGCTCTCTCGGAAAGTTTACAGGGGAGACCAATTTTGAACAAATATTTCTTTGCCACTCCTAAGAAGTACCATTACTTATCCCTTTCTCCAATCTTCTTCCACCAATGGAGCCATTCAGCTGAGCTACTAAGTTCCACGTGAAGTCGTCAGAGAAAAAAGACAAAACAGATCAACACTGTAGGGAGTAAGACAAATACCATAGGCTTGGGGTGGGGCCAGGAAGTTGTGTGTGGGTGACTGCCATCCAATCGCTGAGTTGGTACAGAGATTCTGCATTAGGGCTTAATATAGAAAGAGGTAGGTTCAGTTGAATAATAACTTGGTGAAATTCTGGATCTCATATAGGACCAATATAATCCACTGTCAATTTTTGACCAAAGATGGCAAAACAGTATCTGAGGAAGCTTAAGTTAAAGAGTTGAGTCTAGAATAAAAGAGGGAAATCCAAAGCAGAGGAAAGGAGGTTAGGAGTCATGGAGGTAATCGGTGCATGAGTGACTGAGCTCTCCAAGCAGGCTGCCATGATCACTCACTGGGTCACTGGGCCACAGAAAGGAGCCCACTTCAGATAGTCAAGACACAAATGGTTCCTCTGGAAAAAGGTGTTCTTTCTCTGATGAGATATAAGCAGGAGTGCAGGCTTGGCAATGGGCAGCACGCCTCCTGCCTACCTTGCTAGTGAGTAGGTCTTATAGTCCTCATGTATGCTTAGCTGGGCACCAAGCTACATTCTTAGTTTCTCCTCTTTCTAATGGACCTACTAATTTTTATCACCTGCATCGCCCTGTTTTGGCATTGTAGTCAGATCTCAGCATCTTCATGATGTTTCCACATTAGCCCAAACTGCTTCCCTGTCATTGAATTGTTAAACATCTGGAATTGTCTCAACCCTTTATAACTTATATGTTGATCATTTTGAGTTGTTTAATAACTGTATCTTTGTGGAACAATTTGGATTCTTCATGTTAGAAATTACTTGAAAATTAGAGATTAAAGCATCTCAGGTTAGCATTGTAAAAGTGTCTTTACAGAATACAGTCAATATTCTGAACATATATTTTGTATATTAACATCTCTATATATCCTAGTAGGGACCGTGTCCACTATATCTTCAAGTTTTCTAGCTAGATTATTTCCAGATTTGTTCATCAACACTTAACATTTCAGATTTAGTGCTTACTGACCAAAGACATTTAAGCTCTCTGAAGATCAACTGCAAAGTTTGGGGAGAAAATGCCCAAAAAATTTTGTTTGCATATGTAACTTACAAAAAGTCTATTTCCTTTGATTTCTTTGTTCTGCATATTTTATATAAAGTCTACATAATTGATAGGCACCAGACCTGGAGGAGAGATTTGTAAATGAAAATAGCAGAAGTATTTACTAGCAAATATGTGGCCACAGTCAAGTGAACCTTCATATATATTCTTGGGATACAGGGTTGACAAAGAGGTAGGATAGGGGACGAGAGTGTTTGGGCTATAAATGTCACCTGGAGATGGCTCGATGGAGATCACCGACTGTGAGGTTCTGGGCTTCTGAGCAGGCCTATCAGAACATTGAGGAAGAGAAAGAAGCTTCATCTATTTCTTTGGCCTTTTATTTCCACTAAAATTCAACTAGTTTGCTCCCAGGTGATTTGGATTCCCAAAGAGTTTCCAGTTGTAGACAAGAGAATTTTGTTGTTTATTGTAGGGACTCATTAATTCAGAGCCTTCTGTCCCACATCTATGAATTTACAATGGATGTGAATACTGCTGGCATGGAGGGTATCCGAGCTGGCATACATTGGGCTGCTGATATGTGAGGAAACTCAGCCTTCTCTTTATCTACATAGAAAACAATGTCCCTGGCAGTTCAGGTATATGGCAGAATCACAGGACAGAATCCCAGAGCACAGGTGTCACTAACCCCAAAGAAGAACAGCCTCTGCCAACATGGATCAGCCACAGTCCTCAGTCCTGTTTACTTATGCTTTTAAAATTCTGAATGACAACTGGGTGTCCAGAGAAAACATACTGTTTCCAACATCACAAGTGAGCTGATTACTCAATCAGGGCCTATTATGTTGTTGTCTCTTTCCTTAACAGTTGGCTTTGTCCAAATCAGTTCTTTTAGGAGACATTCCATTAAAAAAGAAAGAAAGAAAGATGAGACAGGACAGTTAGTTTTGTAAAGTCTCACAGATGGATTAGTCATCTTCCCTGATGCTCCTTGGCCTGCAGGCAGGTCTTACGATAAGGACCATATTTCTGTAGGTCAATGAGGTATTCAAATGAATCCTGACAATGACAAATTAGGGTTTAAGATTTGGAAATGCTGAAAGCACGCCTGTGGGACGGACTTGCTCAGTGACTGCAGCGACATTGTTGAGGGCACATTGCTACCTACTGTAGGTAAAACCAATTCTAGTGGACAATGTAATTGTCCTGCATTGTTCTGTAAACAATGCAAGGTGGTAGGAGAGAAAGCAGCAGGTCCCAGGGGATGCTTTTCTTCCAGGGACGTTTTCTTGACCTGAAGTTCAATCAGCTTTTATGAAATTTTCCTCTCCCTAGGAATATAGAGTACTAGAAAGGAGTCAGATTCAGACAATAGTAATGCGTTTCTTCCCACTTTCTTCCCCTGGTCACACTTCTTTGAGAGGACAGTCTAATGACTCCAACTGTGAAATCATGAATACTCATTTGTCATGTGTGAGAGCCTTCATTTTTAAGTTCTCTCTCAGAGCCTTATTAGAAACAGAACACAGGCGATTATGTGAAGTTTTCCCTAAAAGCAAGTCAAAAATTACTTAAAATTTTAAAAGTTAGTCCTTTGTCTAAGATTGATGGCATTTTCACTCTTAACAACAATTCTAGTTTTCAGTGTTACAATTCAATAGATGACTTTGGTTTCAATGGAAGCGCCGTCAACATGCATTGGGTGGACACTTGACACACACTCAAAGGGGGTCTAGAACGGTCTGAGGGACATTCTGGAAGTGGAAGACCACATGTCGACCACGTGGAGAGCTGTGTCTGTGAACCTTGGTGTGTGTCTTAAAGTTCTTCTTGATGCTGAAATGATTCAAGGGTTTTTCAGAGACGTTTATTCAACAGACAAATATGTTTCAGATAATTCGTGTAACAGATTTTGCAGTCCTCACTGGCCGCTCTCAAATTTACTTTCGGCACGAGTTCAAGGCATTTCACTCCCACTGGAATGCAAAAGCAGCTGTGTGTTCACAGGCTTTTAAATATGAGTGGCCTTTTATTTGGTTAAAACCACAACAGGGGATTCTGCCTTACACACATGGGCTGAAATGTTAGTGCTCTCGATGGGATTGGTAGAGAGTGAGAAATGACGTTAGAGTAGGTGAAGAGGGACTGAAAGCAAAATGCCATCATGTTGATGGGCACGGAAAACCAGAATTAGGTCTGGAGATGAGAAGATCACATGAAAGAAGGGTGGGATGTTTTCTGTGTTTTCAAATCAAAGAAGCTCAAGGACATGATGGATGTGCAAATGACCCCCAAATCTTGGCCACCAGGAGATCCATCTACAAGTGCAGAAAAACAGATGTTTGTGGAATATTGTTACTGTGCTTGTGTTAATGTGCCTTCGCTTTTTCGGGTGTTGCATAGAGCACTGGCAGAATTTTTTCATTTTTAATGTGTGTGTGGGTGTGTGCACACATGCACTGGTGAATTAAGAGATCTATGAACATTTGCTAGAAGCAATGAGTCTATGATTTAATATGCCATATGGAAAACATTCAATAACGTGATAGTGCGGACAATTTCTTCTCATTTGAAACACAGTACACATATGTGAGATCCCAGGGACTTGAATCAAAACAAGTTGTTTTGCTTTTTTGTTGACTAGTCTTCCTGATCCACTAAATAGAGGTATGAGTTTTGAAATTCAGTCTTGCAATTCCTTTTTAAATCAATGACTATTTTTTAAAAAGGAGAAACCAGAAGGGTAGTTAAACTCAAGAACATAAAGCGGTGGATTTTGAAATTAGTACCAGAGCTCTTGTTCCTTAGAGCCAACCATTTTCATGTGTGTAACACACTGAGTACACGGTTGGAAAATAACGTTATTCAAAGCTGGATGGGAAAGTTGAAGGCAAATATTCAGTCCATAATCTGCTGTTTATTTCATGTTCTGAAAAGATATGTGTACCATTTATAACACATTTATACATAGACCGTTATCAATCCTTTGTCATTTGAATTTTGGGGTTTTCTAAAGAAGGAAAAGTTACAAGAAGCAGTTACATAGTTGAGTCACAGGGCTTTGTCTTGGCGACATATGACAAAGTCACATATAGATTTAGTGATAAACACTCACTGAGTTGGGCCAACATCTCTATAATTATCTCTATTTTACAGATGAGGAAAATTTGGCACACAGAGAAGTTCAGGGACTTGTCAATGCCTCATAGCAGTGAAGAGAGGGACTGGGATTTATAGTCACTCACACTGGTTTCAGAGTTCTCATCCTTTTTTCTTTTTAAAAGAAAGGTGCAGGCAAGAATGAAGGTGAGCATTCAGGCACAAAGAGTGTGAAGGAAGAAGCACTTAAATTTATTTTAGCTTATTGTTCATCTGTGTTCTTCTCCCTGGCCCCCAGGATGCGAACCTGGGTCCTTGGGATGTACGGAGACTGCAGTGACCTAACTGCTCCTCCACCAAGGTGCGCCTGAGTTCTCGTTCTTAACACACGATGTTTTGCTGCTTTGTGTGAAAGAAAAGAGCTGTCCCACAAGAGGTGCTGGCTGAGCAGCATCTCGTGGCCTTGCTCCTTCTTCTAAGAGGCCACAGAACTGGCCACAGAACTGGCTTCCAAGTGAGACGTCAGGTAGGGCGAATGCAGGCAGAGTACTGGGGATTGATCCCCCAGTGTTTCCCTGCAGCTCTGAGAGGACACGTAAGCTTGTCCGACGTCACAGTTGGGCCGCGGAGGTTTCTCCACTGATGCGTCCTGCTCTGGGGTCTGTGGGCATCACCACGTGCCACCGAGTTGTGTGCGAAAGCGTCTCCACACAGGTGGGCAGGGCTGTCTAACGGGATGCGGGGTCTGGAGGGGCGTGCTGGTCACTGGGGAGGTCAAGTGCACCCAGAAAAGAGTGAGGCACCTGTAGGCATCGTTTCTGGGCCAAGGAGAGTCAGGTTGCTGCTCGGCGCCCCCAGCTTCTTGGCTTTGCAGAGCATCGGCCTCCGAGACCCCACCAGATGCACCCTCTAGACGCTCCTCCTTTGGGGGCGCTCACGCCTGGGACAACTTCCCAGGGATCTGCTAAAGTGCCCCCACACCCCTCCCTCCTTCACCCCTTCTCCCCACACCCCTCCCTCCCTCCTTCACCCCTTCTCC
>RJWH01004540.1:0-103676 GCA_004363575.1 Solenodon paradoxus | reverse complement strand
CCCTTTTTTCTCTCAATCCACAAAAAGACAAGATTGATGGTAGGAGTGGAAAAACCCCTGGTGTGGTCTCACAAATATTAGTTGAGGTTAGGGGTAGGGGACCCTCCTTTCCTTCTCTGTTCATTTAAAGATAAAGAGGCCCTTTCAGGTCGCATGGAGTCTGTTGATTTAACCAGAAAGGATTTTTTTTGTGGTTTTTTATTAATTATTATTATTATTGAAGGGATATTGAACTTTGACAATGACTTGTTTTGAGGTATACATAGTGGTATTTTTGCATTTACAAATAGCACAGTAGATTTACTAATAATCCCCCCATCTTCATTTATAGTTAATTTCCTTCATCCCATTTCCCCCACCTCTCTTCCATCACTTTGGTACCCCCTGATTTGCCTTTTTGTCTCTCATCTCTAAGAGTCCATAGTTGTTTGTAGTAGTGTTCTCTGTCTCTGTCTCTGTCTCTCTCCCCCTCCTCCCTATTTTCAGTGTTGTTTGATTTATGACATTTATTTGTTTTCTCTTTACCCACCACGTGAGTGCTATCAGATGATGTCTGTCCTTCTCCTTCTTAACCAGAAAGGATATTAGCAGATGTCAGAAAGTACCTGCCCAGCTGGGCTGTGTGGAGAAGGACGGAGCCCGACTTCTGATCACTCTGGGCTAGGCATCCCCAAACCCCTGGATCTCAAGTACATATTCTAGAGTCACATGTTCTTGTTTGGACATTTTCATGATCTATTCATTTTTCAAAGTCTTTTGTGTTTCCATGACACAGAAGTCCTGGAATTGCAAATCTGCCAATGACTCTCTCTGTTCCAAGGGGAAAAAAAGTCATTTTTTTTCCTTACTGGAATTTTTTCATTCCTTCCCACCCACCCCACGTCCATTTCTCATTTCCTCAGGAAGCCATTTAGCTAGAGACACGAGGAAAATTTTTTCCAACACACTTCCCCCAGTTTACAGTGGCTCAAACACACCCAGGAGCAAGCTAGCACCAAGGACATAGCTTGCAGGATAGTTAACCTTGCTCCAAAGAAAACCTTTCTCCATTTCCAGGAGTGGTTGGAAGCTTGTGATAAAGGCCTTCAGTTGTTGAACCCCTCAGGAGCCGCTGGAGGTGGGAGATGTGTTCTGGTGTCTGCCCTTTGCTCTGAGCTCTCAGTGAGCCAGAATCATGATGGCTCAGGTCTAGATCCTCCTGTGTGACTCTCCAGAGTGAAGGGAGGGCAAGAAGGGACTCCTTGGTGGCTTCAGGAGGAACTGTTGAAGAGTGTGGCCACCTTTCATTAAACAGACTCTGGAGAACTTTACCATGTGCTGAACAGTGTTGGAGGTTCTGGGGAAATAATGATGATGGTGACAGGCAAAATCCCTGCCCTCAAGTTGGCTTCTTAGTTTGGAGGATAAGTGTGTTGAGTAGAGAAGGCAAAATCAACAACAGGTAAAAAGCAAGAAAGCAAATGAACGAACAAAATAAGTTTATTTAGGGATAATCTCTCTGAAGAAATCAAGGGGCATTCTAGATTGTGACAAATAGACTGTTATAACTTTTGGGGAAGCCTTTCTTCCTACTCTCTAATCTGGGAGTTTGGCCACACCTCTAGGTTCTATGAGTCCTATTGGCACATGCCTCTGTCCCATTCAGAGTAAAGATTTCACACATCTCTTAAGATGAGTTTTAAAAAACATTGTAAGCCAACATCTGGGGTCCTTTACATGTCCACCAGCTGCTGGACAGACCCAATATGGCAAGAGTCATAAAGGTAAGATCGAGAAGGAAAAAACATGTCCACTCTATGGTCCCAAACAAAATGAGAAGTTTCTTAAAAATACTGAATGACAAAGAGCCCACACTAGAATAGAATTATTTAGAATTGCAAGGAAACCGTGACCTCTAACTAAAAGGGGTTCTTAGAGGTCATTCTTCTTCTGTGCTCAGTAAGTAAGTTAGAACCAAGTCCAGTATGTGCCCAGATTTAAGACCATCCTGGAGGCCTCCAAGGAGGGGTGCTTCTTATTTGGTTTTCTCATCTTTGGATACTGGTGTTCTCAGTGCATTGGGAATTGTTTCTTTGCTCCTTAATCTGCATACTTGCTGTCCCTCTAGATAAGAGTGTGTTCTTAGTTCAAGAGAAGGCCCCCAGGAATGGAGGCTGGTGGGACAAACAAGTGGTGGGGATTTTGGGGTGGTGGTGGTTAGTGCCGTCCCAGGTAGAAGTCCAAGACAGAGGGTACACTTTGCTGAGCAACCACCAGATGTCAGCAACTCCTCTGATTTCATTTCCCTTGCAAAGGGACCTCCAGTCACCCAGTCACCAGAATGGGAGTGACTGCCCAGGGCCACTCTCCACGGTTATAAAGTTTCAGGTGTGACCTCAGGAAGTTGTCTACTCCTACGAAGAGTCCCAAAACACACATGCAGGATGAAAAAGCTGCTCGAAAACATTCATGAGATGGAATTCTTGGACTATTTTGATTTTCTTTGTCAGCACCATGTACAGAGAACAAAGAAATTTATCAGAGAATTAAAGAAGCTTTGTTGGAAAGATGTGTAAGTTTGAAGGTAATTAAATGGATATGCTTGTACTCCAGTTTTGTGTTTTTTTTTTTTTTCTTCTAAACAATTCTGCTAGGCTCTTAAGAGAAATTCTGTAAGAACAGAATGCGCAAGGATTATTTCAAAGAGGAGGCAGAAGATACCCAGAAGATCATTAGGGGCAACTCCTGGCATGGTTATTTATTTTTGTGAAACCAGGTTCAGCTCTCAGTGTAATAAAAATATAAGAGAAAATGTCTTTGGGGAATTAAAGAGCCTTGTGGTGGCGATTCCCTATGCTTTGTCTTCTTGGTCAGCCTTCCCTTCTCCCATGTTTCATTTTGATTTCTTCTTGTTCCTGTTGTGGATTCCCTGCTTCAAGGTCCAGCCTGGATCGTTCACCCTGTTATCGGATGAGGTTTGTGTGATTGGAGGTATGAGCGGAAGGGTAGGTGTCCCCTGCAGAAGTCTTGCAGTTTGAAGGCTGCTCATCCATATAAATATGTAGCACACCCCCAAATCGGGCACTAAGTTCGGGGCAGGGGTCAAGGGGAACTTTTTAAGCTCCCTCTCCAGAGCCCAGCGGAGTCCTATCACAGAGTGTGTGCTAGAACCATTTGTTGCCCAAACAGGGCACGATCTACCCCTCCCACCTACTTGCTGGCCTCTCACTTCTCATGACCTCTCCTCCAGCTCTTCCTGTCCCCTAGACCTGCCTCCACTGCCTTCCTCTGAGTCTCTTCTTCCCTACATCCCCACTCTTTCCTGGAATTTCTTCCCATCTCAATGAAATGCAACTGATGTTTCAAACTCTACTTCCTCCCTAAAATTTTCACTTATCAATCCACCCTGATCTTACCTTTCCATCCCCAAAATAGCTGTTGTAACATATCTTTCAGGACCATCATGTGTTAATAAGTATAGCGATTTAATTAGCTATCAAGTAACACATAATGTGTTGCCACCGATATTATGTAAACCTTCCTTCACATTGTTTTCCAAAACAGATTGTAAATTTCTTGAAATTTAAAATGATTGTTAGCCAAGGTATTTATAAACGGTAGGCTAATGCATAGTCATGTGTTAACTGAAAGAAGAAATGTTCTCCTTGCTCATAGCAGTTTATACTCTAACGTGAGAATATACCTCCATGGAAATTTCTCAGATAAAGGAGAAGTAGAGGAACCTTCTATCCCTCCCTCATTCTCTGCTCAGTCTGGGATCCTTAAATGAAGAAAGCCTAGGGGTGTAGGGGTAGACTGTCTCCACCCACTTTCTCCAGACAATGAGGAATGCCAACCTCAATTGCCAGCAGGTAATTTTATCTGCTAATTATATGCAAAGACTCAGATCCCTAAAAGAGGGCTTGACTTTGTTGTCACCTGGGAAATGTCAACAAATGACATTATCTCCCTTTGAGCAAGCACTGTGGCTTCAGGCAGGGCAAAGAGGGACAATGGAGAAGCCAGGTGTCAGGGACCAGGACTGGGGTGGGAGGGACACTTAATAGCTTAATAACTCTCTCCTGTAGTAAAACATTCATCATGGTTCTTTTATGAAGGGAATTTTGATAGGAAAATCATCTTTCTGTTTTTTAACTTGGAAATTGAGGAAGCACTGATGGACACATGAAGCATCATGGCATTGTCACTGACGGCTGAACTAAGGCCACTCCACAGCCAGTGATGTGTAAGCACCTGTCCCAACCTCCTGTGATACAGGCTGAAGTTGGGCAAAAGGCAGGCTGCCGAGGAAGTCAATTATGATAACCATTACTCCACTTAGCTGGGTTTGCTGTGGGCTAAATGCTTTACATTCATGACCTCATTTAATCCTTAGCACAACTTTTGGGAAAATATGATTTACATTTTGTAAAAAAAAGGAAGTTGAAACTCAAATGAAATTTGCTTCCAGTCACTCAGTTAATGAGGGACAGGTTAGGGTTCAAACCCAGGTACCAGGTGCCTTGGATTCCTGTCCTGCTCTTGCCACTGTTTAACTATGTGACTTAGGAAGGACAATTCATACAACTTCTTTGGGCCTCTGTGTCCCCTTCTTAAAATGGGGAGTGAAGGTGGATGGTTATATCCTCTAGAACTATTCTGTCCAGTATGGCAGTCACTTTCCACACGTGGCTAACGAGCATGGGATGTGTCTAGCCTGAATTGAGAAATATACAACAGCTACTGGATTTCAAAGACCAGAGAAAAGAACATGAAGTATCTCAATAGTATTCCGCTCCCCCATTATGTTTTGAAAAATAATTGACATACATCTCTGTATAAGTTTAGTGTAGAGCATAATGGTTTGATGGACATATATTGTGAAAAGTATACTGCTACAGGGTGAGCTAACATTCATCTTCTCAGGCAGATGCAGTAGAAAGAAAGAATAAGGAAAAGGAAAAAAGGGGAAAAATCTTTGTGATGAGAATTCTTTGGATCTATTCTCTAAGCGGCTTTCTGCAGGTCAGACAGCTGTATTTGCCATGGTCACCATGCTCTACATTCCATGCTAACACTTATTTATCTTTTACTTGGAGGCTTATATCTTCCTCCAAGTCCTCATTGCCACCATTCATGTCTGTAATGTCAAGTCTGATCTCTTCTTTCTGATCTCTTGCATTTTTGAAGAGTACCCATAAAATGATATTATGTATTTTTTAATATTGATATTCAAACATATTCTAAATATGGATTACATTTTTAAAAGACAGCATCATATACTAATATAAAAATATAAAGAAACTAAACTATTCAAATTCATTGTATTTTGTTTTTTTACTTTACTTTCTAAAGTGTGGCTACTAGAACATTTCAAATTACGTGTTGCTCACATTATTTTTCTATTACACAGTACTTTCTAGATGTCTCGGATAAATTGTCTCTAGAGGTCACCTGTTCCAAGAACTCACATTTCTTTTTAACTCTTTAGGTCTGGAATTGGTGATATGCGTTGCTGAAGTCCTACTCAGGGGAAAGTACGGACACAGCAAGAGCTGCCCATGGACATGGCACAAGCTTGGACCATTTGGACCCAAACCATCTGCTTAATCTGGTCACAAATAGACTTGTACTTGGCAGCCCATTGATTAAATAAACAGATAAGAATGAAGTTTTGCACTTTTTCAGTCAGGATAACCGCCATCACATTCACAGGTCCAGGCATTTTTTCTTTTACTCTCTACATAATGATTTACAAATGTGCAATTTCATGTAATCCTCACAGTAGCTCTTTGGAAGTTCTACTATAATGTGGATCTTACAGATGGTAAAATGAGCCCAAGAAAGGTTAATAGCTTGTCCCAGGTCACAGAGAGTGTTAACGATAGGGCTGAGTTCAAACATATGTGTCTAACTCAACCACTTATATTTATGATCATTAGGTAATACTATCTAATCTAAGTGACCTCAGTTCTCCAGTTGCAACCAGGAGGAAAATGCAAAGAAGCACGTCTTTTCTGGGAAAGGTATTGGTATTGGAAAAAACCTCAGAAAGAGTCTTTAAAATATTGCTGTTTCTACTGGGGTTATCTCTCTGCCTTTTTCTTTCTAAGAGAGGAAGGAAGGTAAAGGAGGAAGAAGCATTTTGAAGGAAGGAAGAGGAGAAGGAAACACTTTATTTGCTTTTGGACTGTTCTCCTGTCCTTGGTCAGGAACCTGGTCCTCAGCCTTTACATGGCCCATGCTCCAGCTGACAGCTTAGGGCCTGAGCCACCAAGCTCATCCATAAGCCACACAAGAAGAAGTGTTCCATAGCAGACCTGTTTCACAGACCCTGTAGCATCTCCGGTTGAAGACAAACAGTAGGGATGCAGATGGAGAGAATTATTCACCACGTACAGAGCTCTGCCAAGCAATCGGTGAAAAGTGGGACGTTTGTCTCCAATTATCCAACCATGCCCAAGCATTCAGGTTTGGCGATTTAGAGATTGGAGTTTTTAATTTCTTTCCACACCTGGGATGCTAGATATATCAACCAGGGTCCAATTGGGAGAGAGACTCAATAATTTATAATACTTTGAACATGAAAAATGTTAATATAAAAATTATTAACTAATAGGACATTGGAGTAATGAGGGATTGGCTAAGCAGAAGTAAAGAGAACTCCAAATTTCATATAGGAATAATCAGAGCAAGGAGCAAACATTCCATTCAGGGCTAAGCAGAGACCCAAGGAAGGTCTCCTCTCCTCTGTACCCCTTCCCTCACTGGCCCACTCCCCACTCCCAGGCTGGGATGAAGACATTGTTGGAAATAGCATGACTGTGATCACCAAAGAGAAGAGGAGCTGTTGCATCCATGGAGTCTCCCGGAGATTTGCCCTCTGGAACTTTCTATCAGTTCTCAAGGGTGTGGACAGAGTTGTTCAGGGGTACTGACTATGAAATTACCTGCCACACCAGGGAAGTTGCTGGGTGTGGCTACAGCTTGCTTCTGTGTACCGAAGGAACTGGAATCTCCAGAAGCGATTTGTGCTCTGCTTGCTGGACAGGCTGCCTGCTCGCTCTGCAAGAGTTGGGTGCTGAGACAGTCACATGGGCTGCAGAAATTGGGAGCTGAGGGTCTGCCTGTCCTGCAGAACTGGCGGCTGTAAGCCCAGCCTGTTGGGGAGTGGCACAGCGAGGCAATGTCTTGCTATAGCAGCCTGCTGAGCAGAAGCCCAGAGCCAGGACTGAAACCTCTGTCCACTCTCCCATGCTCTCTACTGACTAAGCTTAGCAATGGGCTGACAGCAAAGGAAAACCACTGAAAGGGCCTAGATCTGTATTTGCAGAGCAGATAGTGAAGAGTGCGTTTGGAACTGCGAGGCAGTGGAAGGACACCTGTCACACTACAGAAAAATGGGTTTGACCTCTTGCACACCTGAATAACACCTGCTGGCATTCAAAAACCCGAGTCCTGAGACCTTGCGTTCTGGTTCAATAGCTCTAACGTGGCTCTGGAATTTGCAGTTTGTACAGAAGTTCCAGGTAATGTTGATGGGTGATTCACTTGGATATTTGTAAGTTATTGCAAGTCATTTAACTGCTGTCCCTGATTCCCTTCTCATTCCTGTATCATCTAGTTTTCACATAGCAGTCAAATGATCCCATTAAGATGAGCAGAATGTTACTCAGCTGCACAGTGTGCTCCTGTGTGTGTCCATCTCACTAGAGCAAAAGCGCAGTCCCCTATAGGCATGATGATGTAGCCCCATCAGCTGCCTCCTACACGTTCTCCCTCATCTGCTTAACCTGGACACACTGGTCTTGTTTCATGTTGAGCATCTCTGTACACACTCAGCCTAAGGACCTCTGCTCTGCAGTTTCCTCTTCCTGGGGGTCCTTGTCCCTCCCTTCACCCAGGGCATCCCTTCTCCTTTTTCCCTGGCTGTTTTTCTCCAAAGCACTCATCACCATAAATAATTGCATGTTCCACTTGTTTATTTTGTTTGTCTTTAGTCTTGTCTCACTGGAATGCAAACTCCATGAGAAAAGGCATTTTTATCTGTTTTGCTTCCTGCCATACTCTCCAGGGCCCCTGAATGGTCCCCTGGACAGTATGTGATCAGCGGGCATTTGTTTACTGAGTGAATGCAGCCTGTGCTTTGGGGAACATCTTTACAGAATGTGTAGATTGTGAAGTTGTGGTACAGAGGGGCAGCTGAGGCCCACAACGGTTCTCAAACATTTCACAAGCTTCACATGGGCAAATATGACCATGAACCTTTTCAAGGGCCTGTCTTCATGGAAAAACAGCCTTCTAGAGAAGAGTGGGTGCAGTGGGTAAGGAGAAAGTGCCTGTACCTATTCAGAAGGACAGAAGAGTAGTCCAGTTTATTAAAGGAGCATCTGGAATTTTAGGGAAGAAAACTTTGATTGCTTAAAATAGCTCTGGACTTAGACAAGCCTCCAATAACAAAGAAAGCAGGTCTGACTATC
The DNA here is from genome assembly GCA_004363575.1 of Solenodon paradoxus. Taxonomy (NCBI): domain Eukaryota; kingdom Metazoa; phylum Chordata; class Mammalia; order Eulipotyphla; family Solenodontidae; genus Solenodon; species Solenodon paradoxus. The sequence continues at coordinate 95,217 of RJWH01004540.1, read as the reverse complement.
ATCTTCCCAAAGCCCACGTTTCTTGTTCCTGGGGGCAGGAAGCATGCCTACAACAGCCACTTCCTTCTGGCTCCGGAAATTCTCCTCCATCACCAACGGGGTCAACCTCTCCTGCCTGCTCTTGACATTGAAGGGTTGAGTGAATTCCAAGGGTGGCTGCTGAGTGAGTCACATTCCCATTTCACATGATTTGGACCTAATTTAGCCAAGGACATCTAAGAGCTTCTGGATGAATAATTTAAGGTGGGGACAAAGGGAGATCCTGAGACTAGAGTTGAGCTCTGCAGACAAGAAATGAGACTGGTACATTATGCACACAGGTGACTGAGGGCCAGCTGTCTATGAGTCTTTCGATCTCCATTTAAGATGGGATTTGACAGACAAAGACCAGGATGTTATTTTTTGGAAGACAAAGGGAAAAATGCGAGTCACAGTTGATTGACAGTTATTATGGCTAGTAGGCCTTTTTATGCAGTTTAGGCAACTGAACTCTAATATGAATACTTCACCTAATATTAACACTGGCTGACATGGTACCAACCACATGTATATTTTACTGCTGAAATGAATCCTTTCTTGAGTATAGGCATGCCAACTTGAAAACACATGGAAGAGTGAAAAATAGATTCCCTCTTCCAACAGTTGTCAATTCACTGAGGTCCTTGTGAATGGGATCAGTGCCCTTATTAATGAGAACCTAGAGACCCCTGTCCACATATAAGGATGCAACGAGAGAAGACAGCTATCTGTGGTCCAGCAGGCAAGCACTCACTTGACAATGGATCTATTGCTGCCTTGATCTTGAACTTTCAGTCCTCTGAATTATGAGAAACAAAATCCTCTCAGAAGCCCCCAATCTATGGTATCCCGTTCCAGCAGCCTGGATGGATGGAGCAGTGAGTAGGAAAGCTGCAGAGATGGAAGCCTCTAAGAGAGCAATCCGTAGGCCTTTCTCCTTCCAGAACTTCAGTCCAAGCCAGAGTCCAGTTGGCCCCATGTTAAACTGGCTTGGCCAGGGACTATCTGTTTGTCTTTGAACATGATATTGACCTTTATGACGCCTCAGTTTTTCTCAACTCTAAGATGGGGATATAAACAGAACCTACTTCAGGACTGACTGAAGAAAACTATGTAAAAAATGGTTAGCACAGTACCTGGACATAATAAGTACTCAACACATGTTCCAATTCTTATTTTTGTTGTGCAAAAGAACAGTTTGACAGGATGTACCCAAAACATCCACAATAGCTAGCTTGAGGTTCAGGATGGTTTTTGTTTTCTTCCTTTGGCTTCTATTTTCCCATTTTTCTGCAATGAATGAGGATTATTTATTACATGAAAACCAATGAGAATTATTGCTTTTTAAAAAGGAATCAGACCTAAGCCTCTGTGTTTTGCTGGGACTGGGTCGAGTGGATCCATCTGAATTGGCTTGCTGGTGTTCCTGTCTCTCTAGTCCTCTGCATCTAAACCAAAGGCCCACAGGTAGGAGCAGCGATCCGGGGTGGGGGTGGGGGTGGGGGAGCAGCAGCAGGAGAAGAGTGGGCAGGAGGACCAGAGGCACAGCAGGAACTTCTGAGCCTTGTCTCCATCTCATGGCCTGGGATGAGTTTAACCTTAAGGTCCCAGGGCTGGAAAAAAGAAAGCACACATCAGCTCTACTCCAGTTCCAGCCTGAAAGGATTTTGTGAAGGGGCACAGTCTGAAAAAAGGGCTCCTGAGAAAGTCCATCCTCCAATGTGTGGAAGAGAAAGATTCTCTAGTGGTGTGCTGTCAATAGACATGAGATCTGAGCTCCAGGCCACTTATAATCCTCCAGTACAGCAGCTCTCCCACTGCCCTTGTCTGCTCTTCTGCTTTCTGAGGTTTTGGTTGCATGCAGTCTGAAAATATTCTGGACAATAAGATGTTTTGAGTAAAAGAGACCACATTCAAATAACTTTTATTACAGTTTATGGGTGTAAAGTTCTGTTTGTTTGTTATTGCAGTTAAACTCTTACTGTGCCTAATTTATAAATTACACTTGATTAGAGTGTGCCTTCTAGGAAAACACAACTCTCTGCCGGTTCAGGCATCCTGGGGGTGGGGGGCTTGAACTGCATCCCCATGAAAAAGAGCGGGGATGCACCTGTAGCCACATTGGAAAAAGAAAAAAATCAGGTGACCTTACTTTTAATAATGATAATTTTATTTAGCACAACATATCCAAAGTATCTTCATTTCGACAGGCAATGCAGTATCCAAAGATTATTAAAGGGTGAATCCCCCTTTTTTTGGTGCTCAGTCTTCAAGAGTCAGGGTGTGTTTGGCAAATGCTGCTCATCTCCATTCAGGCTGGTCACCTTCCCGCTGCTCCACAGCTACCGGTGGGCAACGGCCACTGTACTAGGCTGGTTACCCCAAGAATGGGAACCCCAACAGGCAGAGCCTACTCTTATCCTGTCTCCTATCTTATCACTGTCCTCAAAGGTCCTGGGCAGTGGCTGGCCATTTCCTGCCAGGATCATTTTCTGATGCTGCCAACATTTCTGAGAAAAGGAGAATTTCCTGGAAAAGATAGGGCTGTTGAGAAATAGAAGGCAGGCCGTGCGCCATTTTGAGGGCACCATAGGTCGCCAAGGATATTGTGAGCAGGTGGAGGGCACCTGGTGGCAGCACAGCTGGGTTAAGAAACCCTAGAGGTGAGCAGAGGCTGGGCAGAGCTAGGCAGGGAAGGTTTGTGGCTGGCTCCCTGGTGGAGAAGGTGACCTTCATGGGCTTTGCCACCTTCTGGTAGTGTCCCCTCCCTCTGTCCAGTCTCCATCCCTTTGTGTGGGGGTCCTTGTGTTCTTTTTCTCCTCACTAAAGGGAATTCAAGATAAAGAACTCTGTTTATCTTGCCTGGGGGGCTCAACTAGTCCATTTGTCAGTGCCTGAGCTGGGGTTTAGACGTGACTGGCTAGTTCATTAGTCACAGGGGTGTATGGATCTGTGTTGGAAACTTCATTTTTCCCAGTGAAGAACTCTGTGCATAGGTCTAATGAGCCTTGCGGGCTCTCATTTGCTTTCAGAGTTACAGTGAGCTGGGACATCTCAGAGCACATGGGCCTCCCTGGGTTCTGTGCTGCCCAGCACACGGGGACAGAGATGGGCCAAGTTCTCCTTCTGGAAGGTGCTCGTGGCCTTGAGATGCCAAGTTTTCCCATTAGGGGCTTACGTTTGGAATGTTCAATCAAGAAATTTTTTCTTTTCGACAAATCATCACCTGCACAATCTATTTGTATAGCAGGCCAAGTGCCCCAGGGGAGCAGAAGGGCATGGCTAATGCATGTGAAGGGAAGAGCCCAAGGGGACTGCCCTGAGGGGACCCACCTCTCCATCAGGTAGCATTCACCCTGGTGCCCCTATTTTCTCTTTTTGGCACAGGAGAAGAAAGAGGAGGTGTGTGGGGGGGAGAGAGAGAGAGAGAGAGAGAGAGAGAGAGAGAGAGAGAGAGAACGAACTGTGGAGACAGAGAGAAGGAGAGGGAAGGAAAAGAGGATTTCTAAAATGAGCAAAACAGAGACAGGGTGAAGGGAGAAGACAGGAGAAGACAGAAGGAGATAACGTCTGGTGGGATGAGGGCAGTGTCGGGCCTGCTCTTGCCCACACTTGCTGCTGTCAGAGCCAGGGTCCATAACTGCAGGAGGAAACAGAGAGCGAGACACAAGGGGTGGGGTGAGGAGATGGAGGTGGGGTGAACTCAGTGGGCTTTTGTTTTAGGTCATTAGTCATCAGTACTCATTGTGGGCAAAGAAAACAGCTCCTTCTTCTCCTTCCCCCCACTCCTCCACGACTCCCCCCTCACCCACCTGCACTGTCCTCTGCTTTGTAACAAGTGATCTCTGCTCTGCTCTAAGTTTTCAAATCAGGAAAGCAGAAACCCTGGTCTAGACGTACAACACTTAAAAAAGCCTCAGTTGATGCTTCTTAGCCCATGTTGTCTCCTCAGGGTGCTGGACTCCTTAGGGTTCACCTCAGGTGGCCACATATGGGAGTGTACAACAGGCATGCACTCATGCACACGGGGGCAGTCAGGAGGTACAGGTTCCAATCCCAGCCCCGGCCAGGAGTTTGTAATCCCTTAATCCCACTCAGTTTTGACTCCTGAGGACTGGTAGACCTCTGACCTCTGGCTTCCATATCCAGGGACTGAAGAGATAGAATGGTGTGGGGGAGAGCTTTGGGCTAGATTTTTCAAAAATGATTATTTTTTCTTGAGGCAGGTAATATAGGTTTCTCACACTGTAAAATTCAGAAGCACAAGCTCACACTGATTCACATGTATGACTTCACATCTGCCCACCACAGAGTCCTGATCATCATCCATTACCATGTAATCGGCCTGCAATGCCCAGTCCTCCACCTTGGCCCCTCCACTGTGCTGTTTCTCTTCCACACACGAGTGAAATCATACTATCCTTGTCTTTCTCTTACTGACTTCTTTCACTTAGATTAGTCCATTTTCAAATTCCCTCTGACCCCATTTTCTTCATTTGTTAAAATAAGTGGGGCTAATAATTTCTATCTCTAAGAATTGCCATGAATTGAGATGATGCGTTGAGGGGGTGGGTAACCATGCCTTCGGGTGGTTAGACAGTGGGTTGTTTCTTTTCCATTTTTCTTATCTGTCTGTCTCTTTCTCAATCCTATGTCTTTTAGGAGTCTGGAATCGGGCTGTTTTTTTCCCAAGCAGACTGTGGTCATCTCTTCTCATTTCTGTACCTGCCATGTCACCTGGTGGCCTGAAGTCAATCATGCTGGGAATATTGACAGCATGGGAATTGGCTAAGGTTTTAAATCAAGGCTTCCTTTTTCTGTGATGAGTCAGTTGTTAAGCACACCACTGGGCTGGACCTTTCTGTTTTATTTGGGTTTATTCTGACCTTCTGCATTTTGCATATATTATTCATTTCACACAGCAACCACTTATTTGTACCTGTTCTGCATAAGGGGTAGGGTTGCCAAAAAAATGCAGCCCAGCCAGTTACATTTTAATATCAGATAAGCAGTCCATGTTCTAGCATAAGTATGTCCCAGGAAACATTTGGCATGTTTTTACACTAAAAAAATTAAAATGTAACTGCATGCCCTATATTTTGATTTGTTAAATCTATCCATCTTAGTTATGGAACATTCAGCTCTACAAAATACAGCTCCTACAGGATCCACTTGCTTATGATCTGGTAGGAGTGCTGACCTTATGAATTTTAAACCAGGTTAAACTGTGACCTCTATGCACTCTGATTCTCATCTTCATCAGTCAGTTCTTCATTTAGAATTTATTGAGCAACTACTATAGGTTAGACTATTCTAGGCCCTAGGGACTCAGCAGTAGACAAAGCAACATGTTTACTCCCTCAGAGCTGTCCTCTCCTTTGGAAAAGACAAATAATAAAAAGGGAAAAGGGAAACAAGATAAACAGCACCTAGTGATTAGCACCACGGGAAAACAAACCAGCGAGGGGACCTGGGTGAGGGAATAGGTCTTTCTAAAGGGTCTAGTAGTACCCTCAGCAAGTGCAAAGCCCTTTTCTGGTGTGACCCCAGCCAGGCAGGGCCCAGAACCCGGTTTATAAAATCCCCATGAGGTCCTGTGTGGCGGAGATTATGCTGAGCCCTAACTGCACTCATTCACTTATACTCTGGTCATTTTCTAAGGGCTTCTGCATTCACAGATTCAACCAACCAGGGATGTGGGTTGGCCAGACACAGAAGAGGAACTAAAAGAACTTGTGCCTGGGGAGTCCTCACATCACCCCAGCCCCCATACCAAGGGAGAGCTGTAGTGAAATCTGGGGGATTGAGAAATTATACCCGGATTTTCCAGGCATAATTCCCTTACCAACTTGATCAAGGGTCATCTGGATATCAGGCCCCCTTTGCAGGTGAGTAAAATGAAGATGTGGGAGAATCAATCTCCTGAAAGAGGTCACAGTCTCCTCTGTGGGGGGCCTGGTAGGGGTGGCCCCTGGTAGGGGTTCCCACTGAGAACCACAATATTCTCTGCTCCCAATCAGTTCTGCCCTGCCTGCACACAGCGTCAATGTGGGGCCTTAGTGCCACACGATCCCACTGTGGGGTGTCCTCTCCTTGGCTCTGTCCTCCGCCCCTGGGTCTTGTGCGGGTTCCCTCCGGGGTGCTGGCTGGCCGGGCCGGAAGCCTGCTCCCCGGGCCGGGTTGGCGGCCACCCCAGGTCCCGCAGACACCGACCTTGCAGCTAAAAAGAAAGCATTGTTTTCCAACACGGCTTCCGATTCCTGCCAGATAAACCGGCCCCGCGACAATGCGTCCAGGTTGTAAAATGTTGGCCAGGGCCCCGCTTTTAGCAGTGAACTTTCCGTGGGAGATGGCCTTTCCTCTCCCTTCGGGCTGAGCGGCCCCGCGCCGGGAGCCACCCCGCGCCCGCGCCCTCGCCCCGCAACGCGATAGCGCTATTATTAGAGGCGGCCTCCGGAATCCCGAGGTCAGTCCCAACAACAGCTCTTTGGTGCGACGTGAGAGCAGCTCCCTTATCGCGGTGGCGGCCGGATCCATTACCTCTGGGGCGCGACAAGAAGCCGGCAGGGACCGTCCCCCCACCCCATCAGCCCGGGGGAGCCGCGGGAGGCACCGTGCCTACCCTCTGCAGGCCCCCCTGCGCAGCAGAGCTGACACCCCTTAATTGGGCCCTTGTGTCCCTGGGCCTGCTGACTCCCTGAGCCCTTGCTCTGTCCCAGCCATTTGCTGTGTCTCCAAGGACCGCTCCCTCCTCTCTCCCTGGGGTGCCCAAGCACCATAGTTCTCCAGCCGCTGGCGAACACATGTACTGCCTCTGGCTGCTGACTTCACGTAAGGGCGCTTTAAAAACTGTGTATTGTTTTAGCACAAAGTGCCCTTGGTATTTTTATGTGCCTTCCAGCCAGCTGGGAGACTCCTGATGCCCCAGGTTGCCTAGCATGTGTCTAATAATGCGAATCTGTGAGGTCCTTGTGTGCGGAAAAGACATCTCTTCTTGCCCCCACTGAAGTCTGAAATATTCGCCGTCCAGTGTTGAACACTGATCTTTATGTTTACATGTCCATGTGTATTTCCATCTGTTTGGACATCTCTTTATGTGGCTATCTATGTAGATCCATCCCTCTTCCCATCCATCCATCCTCCCATCCATCCCTCTTCCCATCCATCCATCCTCCCATCCATCCCTCTTCCCATCCATTCATCCATCCATCCATCCATCCACCCACCTAATTTCTAAGGACCACCCAGATCAAACACAAATGTTTGTACTTTCCTCTTGCCCCTTAGTCCCCTCCCACCCCGCAAAACCCACTTTCTGACATCTAGGAAGTGTTTTAAATGCCATTTGCTCCCACATAGCAAATGTTCAGTGCCAGCTTTGAGCAACCGGCATTACACTGGGTACCAGTATTGTTGTAGAGCCCTGTGCTCAGTTGACTGCCTTCTGCCCACTCCTGGCTCTTAAATGGTTAATTGGCCTGTGGTTGTATTTCAGCAGCTATGCTGGTTGCTGGATTCAGACACAGTATAAAGCAAGTTAAGGGCAGTGCTGCTCAGTATATCAGTATGCCCACTGAGCCACGGAGACCCATTTATTTTTAATTGAATTAAATTGCTCACAAAATGAAAGTAGCATACTTTCATTAATATTTAATTACATACAGTGTTAAACAATGATCACAAAGAAAACTTTGCAGCTTTTTTTTTGTCTCTGCTTTTTTTTCTCCCCCTTTATTACTTTGTTAAACAAGATACTCTTAGTAGCTGTTTTATGCTTGGGATTTTAAGGGTTCTGCTCTATACCTCTGAGGAAGTTCTGAGTTGGCAGGACTCAACTGAGTGAGGTGTCAGGTTGACTGCGACATTGGCCACAGTTTGTGTGTGTGTGTGTGTGTGTGTGTGTGTGTGTGTGTGTGATACATACATACAAACACGTATGTGCTCTGGCTTCATCACTGGGCCACAGAGGATATTTGTGGGAGCAGTCAGGGCCTCTGTAAGGAGATACAAGTTCACATATATCTTCAGGTCAAACAGTCATATCCACTCCAAAAAATTCTTTATCTACTGAGAAGAGACTTTTTTTTTTCAAGAGTTCATACTAGAGGAAAAACTTTGACTTTGCACACAGCTTATTTCTGTATTCTATCAGCTTGTTCTCACCACCATAGAGCAGTGATTCTCAAACCTGTGAGTACCTAAGAGCAACATGGTCTGCTTGTTAAAACAGATTCCCTGGTCCATGACCAGAAATTTTTATGCAGGAAAGATCAGAGAACTTGCATTTTCTACACATGTCCACGGTATTGATGCTGACAGAGAGGTTGGAAGGCAACACAAATACCATCATCGGGTATGGAACAGAGTCAGTGACCAGCAAGTCTTGTTTTTCACAGAACTGTTTTTCAGAGCTTTAAACAGAATCCCAATAGATGAAACAAACAAAAGGAGTATTCCCATTATTAAAATGATGGAGGTCCTTCTCCTTTTCTTCTTCCTATTGTCTCCCTTTAGCCTTTTCCTGGGGGTTGGAGCCCCAGAACTAGAGTACTTGGAGACACAGTTTGAAAATCCATAATTAGTCTTAGTAAATAAATAATAGACATTGTGACTAGTTAGATAAATGTATAACATCATGCAGGAATTGTCTAAGATGTGTCCAAACATAAAGTAAATTCTTGGAGAAGTAGCATTAAATTCTGTCATGAGAGGAATCAGCAGTCATCAATAGCCACTGGACAGGGATATTCATTTGTTTATTCATTAAAAGGATAGAATTACCACATGCAGTGGACACTAGTGTCCGCAATAGGAATGCACAGTGAACAAAATAGACCAGGTCACCATCTTGTGGAGCTTCTGTTTACTGGTGGGAGGCAGATGGTAGAAAAAAAAGTTATGTACAGAGGACAGTAAATTTTTCCTGCCCCTCTGGGTTCTTCTCTGGCTGACTGAACAATCAACCAATAGTTAGGGGTGAAAAAAACAAATGTAATTACACATGTATGGTTAATCTACTTGGATGAAGATTCTAAAGTAAGTGGAGGCAAAAAGGTATTATCCTGAGCTAAGAAATGGGAAAGGGACCTGGAGCTTCAAGAAGAGAGGCCAGGGACTCACATGATGAGGAGATGTTAGTCCTGCCTTATAGGTTTCACTTATAGAATAGTTATTTCTGATAAAAATCCTAAAATGGGGATAATATACCAATTTTCTTTTTTTTTTTTTTTGAGTTAGTTAAGGGAATGGTAATATTTCTTGTGAGCCTGAGGTCTTGTGGGTCTGAGGACAAGGGGTTACTCACACCAAAGTGAAAACCACTTTGATTTTGAAAGTGAGTTGTCTTAGAAGTCCTTCTTATCTTCACATTAGTTTGGAACTTCTCACTAATAGATCTTTGGAGTAGAGAGCACATGAGAAGAGAATTCCAGACAACACATCTCAGCACTGATTGGTTATCGCTCTGGATAGTTTCTCCTGAATAGCCATCACCCCAAAAGACAGAGGCTTGAAGCAATAATTTGTTGCTAACTCTTGTGTTTGTGAGGTTGACAAGGTTCTGGGGCTGGTTCTCACCCAGCACATGTAAGTGCCCTTTATTGTCCTCTTCCTATCTCTCCTTGAAGCTCGAGGCTCCTATTTCTTCCCTTAGCTCTTAGAATACAACACACACATACACATGTACATGCACACATGTACACATACACACATACACATAATACTTACATGCATGCCTATGTACACACGTATTCTCATTTTCTTCATTTCCTATAGAATTTTCTGTATATATAACTAAGTTTGTTGTTTCCTCCTACAAATCTATCTGATGTTAATTTGATTGATTGAATATCTAGAAAAGAACCAAGAAAAGTAGAGGGACATTTCCCTTCTACTCCTATGCAAATAAAGACTTGAGTTCAGCAGTCCTTCCCAAAGGATACTCTTTCTTGGGTGGAGAAGGGTGCTTTAGAGTAACCACCTAAGGGCCCTGGACTTTGAACTCCAGAAAGAGAAGGGTATGAGTTCCTCTTCTGTCACTTCCTATCCATATAATTTGAGTCAAATAACTTAAAACTTCTGAGTCTGTTTCCTCATCTAGAATACTGAATTTTGGGAGGCTAATACCCAATAATAGTGGCATGAGGGTTTTTGCAAAGCGCTTCGTGAGCAGGAGGCTCTCAGAAAGTGCTGTTTGCATTTCATTCTCTTCCTGTCCTCTTTGATTTTCTCCTTTTCCTCTGTTCATCTCTGATGGGACCTAGGGCTTTGGGATACAAAGTGGGGTGGGGTATGAGAAATCTGCAAACAACTTGGGGTCTGACAAGCATGATGGTTGCTTAGTCATAGAGATGGAAGGAGAGCAAAGGTCCCCTCCATCGTCCTTGGAGGCTTGTGTTTCACTCTTCACTGGGTGATTCATGACTGGGTGGCTATTTCAGGTTAATGCTAATTGGCCTTTTAGTTTACAAAGCACTGTCACAGACCTTATTGCATTTGATCTTCACAATAACCACACAGCAATTATTTTCCTCATTTTACAGCTGAGCCAAATGAAATTCACAGTAGAAGCATCAAGTCTACAAACAGAAGAAGCAGTCTCAACTCAGACTCTGATGGTTTTGCTCCTCTATTAGTGAAGTTCTCCTGTTCTCAAGCTGTCTCCTGATAACAATTGTCAAATTGGCAACCCAATAATAGTTCACTCATCAAGACGTCTAGTAAATGACCTTTATTTTTAAGAAAATTCTGGGAATAGGAAATGAAAAATCATGACCCCCGACTTGAAAAGAGAACTGACATTTAGGATGCAACTGAAAAAAGTGCTTTGTCCAAGTATTTTTTAACTTTTCCATCTTCCTCCCTTTATTGCTCTGACAATTCCATCACCCCATGAGGATGTATCTACTTTGGTTCTACTACCACTTTACCATTTCTCATCTTTTTCCTTGTTTCGCTTCTTCCCTAGTTGAGATTCTAAAGTCAGTCACTAGAGTTAGCTCCTATGTAACATTCTAACTCTCATGTCTCTTCTCTGTTTCTGGTACTTCTGTGACTGGTTAATCCTAGTTAAGTTGACCATTCAACCTACATGGTACCCATGCCTTCTTAGCTGACCATGGCTGGAGAAAAATACACAACTGTAACGAACGGCCTTGCTCAGAAGGGAAATGCCATAAACTTTGCAACCACATCTACCCACCCACCTTCCTTGTATTATGTGCTCCCCTTCAAAATATAGGTTTCCAGACAAGGAATACCCTTATTTTTGCTACTGGATACCACAAGAAGCTGGAGTCTTGTTACTCAAAGACATTGCTCAGCATTTCCTCTGTATCATGGATTTCCTCCTTTGTTATGTGTTAATCCCATCAGTGTATAAGGACTGCTATTTTCCCTTCTTAAAACCCACCATCCATGCCTTAACTTCTTATTGCCCTTTAACTTTGGCTTAATTTCTTTACTCTCTTTTACAGCAAAACTCAAAAGAGTTGGTGATATTCGGTTTGACAAATCCTCTTCAATTCTCACTCCACTTTATTGTGCCTTTCTTCCTCAGCCAACTCCCAAAACAGCACTCAAAAAGGTTACCAATGACCTTGTTTCTACATTCAAGGTCACTTTTCAGTCCACATAGTTTTTCTTTCAGCAGCTTTCAACAATGTGGATGACTTCCTCCTCTGTGAGCGTCTCTTTCTTAGGCAACCATATGTTTCTGGATTTCCTTCAGCTCTCTAGTGAGTGGTGTTTGGGGGTAAAATAAAGAAAAGAAATCATCGTTCCATTTGGGGGCATAATTGGAATACAGAGTGTGAGCAACCTCAAGGCAGAAATTTGAAGGAGATAAAAAGTACACTAGAAGAAGAAAATAAGGATCAGAATAAACTAGTTGAAATTTAAGATCCCCAGAAAATTCTGGAAGCCTTATGAAAGACCTTATGGAAGCCTTATGAAAGTAGTGTATTTTTCTCTAGCCATGGTCAGCTAAGAAGGCATGGGTACCATGTATGTTGAATGGTTAACTTAACTAGGATTAACCAGTCACAGAAGTCCCAGAAGCAGAGAAGAGACATGAGAGTTAGAATGTTAGGTTTTCACCTAAATGGAGTATAAGGGTTTGAGCCAATCTTTAATGATAACTCTAAGGACTAGGCAACCCCATTTAGATGAAGACTTGGAATCAGACTCATATTGTTTTACAAAGAAAAAAAAAAGACAATGTGGTAAAGCAGTCAGCTGTGGGTAGAGGGGAAAAAGAATGATGCAAAGATGTCATCAAAGCTTCCTTTGTGGGAATGAAAGACAATGGTAGTGCCACTGACAAGTGAGAGCAAGAGAAGGCTTTGAACCAAACTGAATTAGCAATGATTGCAGAATATTCTAGAAGAGACATCCTAGAGAAAGTTGGCATTTCAAAGCTAAGTAAGATTTTGGGATATAAGAGAGGAGCACTAGGCTAGGAGTGATAATGGAAACGATGAAATGGAAGTCTTCAAAAAGTTTGATGTGTGATATTCAAAATGACAGTGAGATAGGAAGAGAATTAAGAAAGTGATACACTGGGAACCCAAGAAGAAGTGTTTAATCAGTAAGTGATTAAATGTATTAATATTAAATGTAGCACAGATAGAAACAAATAGATAAGGGGAAGCCTCTGGATTTGTAGCTACATGTATATAAAATATTTTAGTTTTATATATAGGCTTCCAGGATTCAAACATCATAATCATAAAATAATGATCCTGTTGTGACAAAGGTAGGGGGCTACAGAAAATATTTATATTACATTGATGCACACTTTAAACCTGTATAATGTTATGATACAATGCTCCTTCAATAATATTTTTAAAATTAAAAAAGAAATATTTATATTTAAACAAAATTCTTAGAGTTTATGATCTGAAAGGTAAGAAAGCGATTTGACCAGTATAAATACATATGCAAATAAAATAATTATGATTTTGTGGAATCATAAATATAAATCATAATGGAATTACACAAGATATTTCCAAGTTCTGGCTTATGAGCTTCCAAAAGAATATTTGATTGAAATACATTTGAATTCAACCAAAATATTTGGTTTGTTTCTTAGAGTTTACCATAACAAAATTTCCCCACTGTAGTTAAGCACAAAGAGCTCAAACATAATATCTAAGAAATATATTTAGAGAGACAGTAGTATTTAACCTCCTCTCCCTCCAAATCTAACACTTAAAAACCTAGTAGCAAGTTGTAGATTTGTAAATATGATATTGAGCTTTCATGATAAAGTAACCCTTATTCTCATGACTGGACATTTTTATTCTTCAGTATCCTTCACCTAGCTAGGAAGTTATTCCTGCCTACTACTGCAGGGATTTCTAGGTTTCCTTTGACATCCCACTTCTTTCTTCCTTGCTTTGCTATATCTGCCAATTCCTGTTCATGTCTTTGTTTCTTGCACACAGAATTCTAGCAATTTCTCTATTTTACAAGTCTTCATCCTCTACCCGTGGGACTTAGGAAAATCCTGTAATCATTAACTAGACAGAAGTGCTTTCTTTCATTATTTGGGAACAAGGTGAGCAGTTGCACGGAACTTTGGGAATCAAGAAAACAAACATGAAGCACACATTCCCTCTGTTTTCTTGATTCTTCAGAGGCTCTGTCTGCAACAGATAGCTCATCAATAATATGTGATGGTGTCCTTGACAATGAGTGGAGCAGACTTCCAACCCTCAGAAGTTCAGTGGACTGACTGCTGTGCTCAGAATTCTATTACCACATTCCCACAAAGGCCAGCTCCTGTGGGCATTTTGTGGTCCGTGACTGAAAGTGGAAGGAACACAAGGAAATTGGACTGGGGAAGACACCACTCTTCTCTGATGATGGAATTTTGTATGAGGACTCCTGAGCTCTTGCTGAAGCTGAATACAGTCTAGGATGTTTCTACCCAACCTACCCACCTTCTTTCCTTAACCTTGGGGTTAGACTAAAAACATTGTCTAACAACTCTTTCAGTTTTCCCTAGTCCCCTCACCACTTCCTACCACAAAACTTTACCCTAAACCATTTTTTTGCACATAGAATCCTGTCTTGGTGTCTGCTTCTCAGAGCATTTGGACTAATACATGTACCTTGTAGAAGAGCAAGGCTTATAGTGATGTGGGTCCTAAACTTTGGTATTCTCACTGGCATTTGTTTCTGCTCACATAATCTACATCAAAATAGTTGAATGAGTGATCTTTGCAAAGAAGGTCATGGAGACTAAAGCAAAGAAATCTGGTGAAGAGTCAACAAGATTTTTTTGAGACATGATCAGAAAGTCAGATGCTAGAAGACTTTTGATGAAATCTTATACTTAACTACACTCACTTGTATTTCTCTCTCATTTACATTTCACACAAGACATAGGATTGAGTGAATGGACATTGGTTGGGTAGGCTCTGAGTTTCTGATCTCTAAGAGATTTTTTTTTAACATTGCCTGCATATTTGAGAGAAAAGTTTGACTCAGTATTACTATGAAATTGTCCTGACTCAGAGAACAGAAAGTTAAAAGTATTTGGTTTTCTACAAATGATCTATAAAACTGAGATAAAATTTTTCACTTATCAGATTGGCAAATATTTAAAAGATTGATCTCCCAGTGTTGGTAAAGGGATAAGGAAACAAGCCATGTCTTTATACTTGCTAGGAGTATGGGTAGGTACAGACCTTTAGTAAAGTTAATTTGTTAGGATCTATCAAAATTAAAGATAGGCACACTTTATGGCAAAAATATTTGTACAGGAATACAAAGATCCATATACAAGGATGGTCACTGTCACTAATTACAGGGTTGATTCAAAACAGCATAGGAGGCAATGGCCACTGAGATATGGTTGATTAACTAACTATAGTAGGTCCACACCATGGAATATTATATATGGTCGACAGGACCACCACTACCCCAGAGGGCACATTTGTATAAATCAAAAAAGATACCTCCTTCTCTGGATAGACAAAATCAAATACCAGGAAGCTTGGTTTGGTGAGTGCAGTGTGGGCAGAATCTAACCACTGTTAGCCCTCGATGCCTGTGCTCCTTTACAATGGATTTAACAGTCCTAGTTGTTAAAAAAATGAGATAGAGTTTCACATAGCAACAGGGAAAATTATCCATATATTGTTAATTTCCTTTCCCACACAAAAAAAATACATATGCATGTATATGTGTGTGTGTGTGTGTGTGTGTGTGTGTGTGTGTGTGTGCGTGTGTGCATAAATATACACATACAAAGAGAGAAGAAATTTGGGGAATGTATTAATTATTTCTCTATAACAAATTTCCCCAAACCTTAGTGTCTTTAAAGAACAAATATCTATTATCTCACAGTTCCTGTGGTTCAGGATTCTGGGGACCACCTAACTGGGTCTTCTAGCTCAGGTCCCCGGGACAGGCTGTGGTCAGTGTGTTGGCTGAGGCTGCTGCTAAAGTCCAGGCTGGACTGGAGGAGGATCCACTTCCAGGCTCCTGCATGCGGTTCTCCGCTAGACTCAGTTTGTGATCTGCTGTAACACTGAGGCCTCACTTCCTCCATGGACCATGGCTGAGACCACCCCCGGTTCCTTGCCACCTGCACTTCTCCTTAAGTGGAGTTACCATGTATCCTGGTTTGATTGGAATTGTCCCGGTTTAGGACTGTTGTCTAGCATCCTGCCTGGTTTGAAATTCTGTCCTGGTTTCCGTACCTCCAGTCAAAGTGAGATCGTCCTCATTTAGCGATGTTGAATGACCTCCACCTCCACAAGCTGGTGATACCCCGATTGGTCCCAGCTTCAACTCTATAAATTACGGTAAATCTAGCCATAGGCAGCTTGAAACACAGGACCAGCTTCTGTTAGAGTGAACAAGAGAGAAGATTGTGTCCACAAGATGGAAGTCAGTCTTTTAGACCCTAATCTCGGAAGTAGTGTTCACCATTTTTGCAGTATCCTGCTCTTTAGAAAGACGTCTCTAGCTTTAGAAGAGAATTGGAAAACCAGGAGGCTGGAGGCATTAGGAAACATTTTAGAATCTGCCTACCCCAGAAGCTATGCATTGGACTGCAAATATGTACAGTTATCTCTGAGGCAGAGAACTGGAGGAGGTTTTGTTTTCTTAATATTAGTTCAAACTTTAAGAAAAGTTTCACGAATAGTACAAAGAACTATATACATGTTTACCCAATATTTAACCAATATTTTCCATTTTACTCTCTGATACTGTGATATAGCAAGAAATATATTTCTGGTTCTCATCCCTGTTTCTGGCCCAGGGATCCTAAAACCCTTGGAATTTCCCTTGTCAGGAAACATCAGGGTGCTTTTTTTTATGTTAATGAGGTGACTTTTGGACCACACCTATGGTTGGAGGAGCCAAACTTGTGAGTAGAGGGTGGAACTCCCAGCTTTCCAGGGAGAGGGAAGGATCTGGGGACTGAGTTCAACCACCAGTGGTCAGTGATTTAATCAGTCCGTGCCTGTATAATGAAGCCTCTATAAAAGCTAAGAGTGACAGGGTTCAGAGAGCACTCAGGGTGGTGAATAGGTGGAGATTTGGGAGCGATGAGTCTGGAAAGAGCCATGGAAGACCTGTGTCCTTTCTCAGCCCTTGTCCTGAGCATCTTTTCCACCTGGCTGTTCCGGATTCCATGGTTTTATAATAAACTGGCGATCTAGGAAGTCAAATGCTTCTGAGTGCTGTAAGCCACTCTAGCAAAGTAACTGAATTCATGGAGCAGTTTCTTGGAACCTCCCAAAGGGAGACAACATGGATCTATGGCCTGTGTCTGAATTGGGTGCAGTGGGGAGAACTCTTATGAGACTGAACCTGTAGAACCTTATGCTAACTCTGGGTAAATTAGGTTCAAACTGAGTTTAATTGTAGTACACCCAGCTGGTGTTAGAGAGTTGTTTGGTAGTGTGGGGAAGTCTGCCCCCCTACACACACACACACACACACACACACACACACACACACACACACACTGGATTTGAGTTCTAGAACCACTTTATGTGCCATTTGCTTTATTGTTTATTATGTATGTGTGCGTTTGTATATGCATATGTATGTGCCTATATACACCTATGTAGATACATCACACATGTATGCTTGTTATCTTTTCTTTCAGAACCCTTTGAGAGTACGTTGGAAACAAAGTATGTGTCCATTTACTTCTAAATCTCTCAATGTTTATTTTCTAAGAAGAATAACATTTCTTATATATTATATAACCACAGTAAAACATTCAAATTAATCAGGAAATTAAACATTACCACTGTGCTATGAGAGAATCCATACTCAAATCTCACCCAAATTCTCAGGAATTCCTTTAAGTTTTCTCTGCCTTTCAGTCAGTAGCTATGACTCTTTCACCTCATCTAATCTGGACCATGTCCTTGCCCTTAGTTTTTGTGTATTTCTTGACCTTGACATTTTGGGGGGAAGAACACAGGTCAGTTATTTGTAAAATATTCCTTAATTGGAGTTTATAGGATGTTAACTCACAATTAGATTTCAGCTACACAGTGTTGGCATGAACAGTAAAAAAAATATTGTTAAGGAGGTGTGCTTATAATAAACATTATTTGAATTTGTTATAACAAAGATTTATTTTTGTCTATAAAATGGAAGATTCTAATACTAGAAAAAAAAGGAAACCCTGTATCCATTACCACCAATTGCACCACCTCTTCATGAGAAATGACAGGATATTGCTTTTAGTGTTTACAGTGGACACTGGCCATGAACTTATTTATTCTCACCATCCTTCTGATCACAGCATTCTCTGGGATGTGCTAAAGAAAAAGCCAGACGGGGTGTCAATCATCAGTGAAATGAATAAATACTTTGAAAATGAAGTTTTAACACAGGAGATGACTGACTAATCTTGAATGGTCTCCACTGCGATGTGGATTTCAGCTGAGGATGCCAGCAAACAATTAATTCTGGTTCATGACCATGTTACCTGGCCAATGACAACATTCGCCAGAGATTCAGCTAATCTTCAAAGGATAAGGGAACTTTCTAATTTTAGAGCCAAATATATTAGTGCTTCAAATGAATGGGTGATCACTTTGAAACCCTGTACCTAGAAGAATGGTAACCAACCTCGTGGCGGCGTCACTTCTGGCGAGAGGAAGAAAGAAAAGCCATGGAGTCACAAGAGGAGGACGTTATGTTGAGATGAATCTTAGGGTGCCTCTCATTCAAAGATGCTTGCTTCTTTGTGATCCTCCAGTGTCTTCCTCATCACAGCTGTTCCCCTTTTATGAAGCCCGGCCATGTGCCCGGGACCCTTTGAACAGAACCTCCCAGGCAGACCAGGCTTTCCAGATGAGCAATGCAATGGGCAGCATTTCCCTTCTAGACAGCTTTAGATTTTGCAGTTGGAAAGGGGGAGGGACCCTTTCTGGAATGTTCCCACGGGCATCCAATGTTTGCAGCGCCTTCTCCCTGACCCAGACACCAGCATGGCGCTGCAGATCGCTCCCCTCAGGAGAGCTGCATCTGAGCTGGACTGACCTGGCTGGGGGCACACAGAGACTTCTTCTCTGGTGAACACAGTGCTGAATTTTTGGCTCTCCATTGGCACCATTTCCCAATACCCTCTTCCCCAACGGGCTTAGTGCTTGATGTGGGGCCACTCTCCACCCCCTGGATTCTCATCTCACCATCGGGTTCTCTCCCCTTCTCCTTAAAGGGCCGCTCCGGGAAAGGATTGTTTTGGCTGGAATTTGACAAGGCACAGGTGGTTTCACCAGCTGCAAGTTCTTTCGTTCTTGTTGGCCGCCCACCAACTCTTGGTCTTTTCACAGTCCCTTCTGTGGAGGAGGAGGAGGGGCAGGAAGGGACAGTAGGTCCTTGATGTAGCTGTTCGCCATCAGCAGCTGTCTCAGGTTGGCAGCGAGTCCACAGCGGTTCTTCAGGAAGGGTGTTTTTTTCCCTCCCCGACTGTTTTTTCCTTCTGGAGACAGAGCGATCTGCAGGGAACCACCACAGAAAGGTCGGCGGGCCTGTGGCTCGCTCAGCGACCCGGCTACAGGCACGCGCTCGTCTTGCCCACAACAGGCCAGCGTGGGTCCAGGTTCAGGCCATAACCACATTCTGTGTCAGAAAACCAGGCTGGGACTTGGCCCCTCACCCCCAGGCTACTTGGAGTCTGGTGACACCAGCTCTATCTCAATCCTCAGCTCTGTCTCTCCAATGCCTCTTTTTGAAGAAAGCAAAAAGAAAGTTAAAAGTGTTTTTTCCTTCTTCCTTTTCCTTTCCAAGTGAGCGTCTTTTTAATACAACAATAAAACCCTGGGGCTTAAAGCCTGACCTCCACGCCACCCACTCATTGCTGGTGGCTCAGCCTGTGTTTGGAAAACATCCACTGGACTCCTTTCCTTAGGACACTTCACACTCCTCTTGGACTTGCCTCCCCAGACCCCTGGGTGCTGTGCCAGCCTTGACGTGTGGGCCTTGCCTTCCCTGTTCACCTGAGCCAGGTGGAAGGGGCGGATGGGCTCCTCTCTCTCTTTCTTCCGATGATTCTGCTTGGTCTCTCTTACCATCCTCCTCCGCAATCGCCCATCCCCTCTGTGCTTGACAAATACTGCCACCCTTGTGTTGTGGCCTTCGCTGATGGCATCCAATAGCAGCCTACCTCACCCCCAGGAGGCGGCAAAGCCTGGGGCTACCAGGGTGCTAATGTCTCTTTCTCTGTCCCCTCAAGCTGCATAAAATGCTGATTCCTCCCTGGACCTGTCCAGGACCAACCTGATGGTCGTCTGGGACTTTCACTTGACACTCGCCCTCCTCCAGTCATCAGCTTTTGGTCTCCTGATTCTTCTCTCTCCTTCTTACTTCTGATTTTATACTAGAAAGCACATCCTAAGAGGTTTGTTCTCCTGCTTAATATGGGTTCCTCCTCAGCTGAGGGTCCCACTAGTTGTCTGGCTTCATGGGTGGCCTATCTCTCTGTTTGCTTTGCATACAGAGCATTTATTTGCAACCCCAACTGCCTTGAATGGGGCACAGAAACACACTACTGAGGGAGTAGGGATTTGATGTCTGGGGAAGGTGCAGTGAGGATGGGAAAACAGAAATAACAGAATGGGAAAGTCGACAAGAAGAGAAAAGATGGGGATTTTTCCCTGCTTCCTAGACTGTCAAAGGGAAGACACAGCAGTGTTTCTACATATGGAGTCCAGAACCCGAGAGAGCCAGACTAGCACAATGAGTACAAGTGCACATTCTAAGGCCTGGCAGGAGCAAGTTTTGGGTTCCCCACTGCTGTAGGTTTTCTACGCTTTTTATTTTCTTCAACCAGAACAACTAGTCGTGGACATTCATTACTTGATTTGGCCAACACCAATGTTAAAAAAAGAAAAAAACAACAACCCACATTCTGGTTTCTATATTAACATTGCCAAATACTCACCATACTTAGAGGATGCTGGATATAGTTGTCAATTTGATAGAGAAAGCGCACATCTTTCCTATCTGTCTCTCTGTGCTTCACGGGCCTAGCAATATTGCTCTAGCGATATTCTTTTTCCAGTAAGAGCTCACATTCAATCTGAATGCTAAATAATGTTGTCACGGGGTTGCATGGGCACTGGTTAAGATCTATGCCCAAACTATAATGAATCTCTCTTCTACATAACTGTTATTGTGGCCAAAATTGGTGAACAGCCCATCCTCCAGGGGACGGTGGGAGGAGACCAGAATATTGTGTTGGATCCTGTCCTGGACATATCTTCGGCTAGACTCCGGGAGCAGTTTAAATCAAGGGCTGGGCTGAGCAGGCCTGAATGGCTTACCAATGACAGATTTATGGAGGGAGGCCTAATTAGATCATGGTAATTTGTGGTAGGACGTTATCTTTTGCTCAAGATCTCAAAGCAAATTTCTGCCTTGATAGGTGGGCAAAACAAAGACCCACGCATGTCAAGGGATGGTCTCAATTTCATGAAATAAATCCCTGGGAAGCCCAGCATGAGAGTCACACTTGCATTTGGAAAACATTCTATAGTTTTGCTGTATGTGTGTATAATTTTGTTCCATCTGAGTCTCATGAAAGCCAGTGGTGGAGGCAGGAATGGCAGCCAGTGTTTTCCCATGTTAGAGAAGGAAAAATGAAGACCCTGGTGGGTTAAGTGATCGACCCAAGACTGCAGAGTTGGTAGTGTCTTCAGTTTTCCATACCCCATGTGGAATGACAGGGTTTCTAGAGAACTGGAGTGGTGTGCCTCTGAGTAGTAAGAACAGAAGAAAACCTCCAGACACTGAAATTCCACTTCTAATGACAGAAGGGGTGTGAGGCTGAGGAAAAACACACCACAGAGACGTCTGATAGGACAGCAGTGACAGGAGGTCTGGGCACTCATTTAGGTCAAAGGTTTATAATGACTGCAAACCCAAGTGTCAGGGGCATGTGGAGGTTCGCACATCATGGCGTCACCTTGGCCCCCAAATCCTATTTTAAGAGATGGCCAGGAAGGGCTGTGGTGGTACGCCTGTGATTTCTGACTGCCAACAGAGGTAGTGAAGCCCTGGAAAAACAGAGACAACAGTGGGTGGACTCCTGAGAGTTCTCCCCAGAGCTTGCTGAGAGAGTCAGAGTGGCCTGGCCAGCCTGATGAGTTGCGATCATTCGTTTAATTAATTGGAATCTACTTCCTGTTGGCCTCTAGCATCGAGGTTAAGATGTAGTGCGGATTTTGCCTTTGTGCATCACCCTCCAGCAACACAGCTAAAACGTGACCATATAATAATGACCAAGGTGGAAGGTGACTCCTGGAACCTCAGGGCTCATCTTGGTCCTTTCTTGCTGTATTAGCTTACAGTGCGCTGCATCTGGGTCTTCCATAAGGGACAGATTGAGCCTTCTTCCTTTCAGTTTCCCCAGCAATGCCCACTACTCAATGACCCATTGTGATCAAATGCAACCGGTGGGGAAGCTTTCTTTTCTAAGACTAAAATGTCTCTAACATGTTAGAGTCAATTTTAAATATAGTTATATGCACTTTAGCAAATCCAAATACCTTCATTCCTAGGGAATGCATAAGAAAGAAATGAGTCTCTCACAATATGGGGTCTTCCGCCCAAGCTTGCCCTTCCTCCTCCTTGCTGTTAAACCCAAGTGGGAAGACCATGGATGGAAGGCAGCTGGAAGGACCTACAGAATCTTGAGACAGTCTCCCCTGACTATTTAAGCACATGAATAACGACAAAAATCACCAAGTACAGACTTGGCAGATTATCCCAGAGCAGGAAGGGAAGGTGATAGCCTTCTCTGAAGTCAGAGGAGGAATCGGTATTGAATAAATCACAACAAATATGTGATACGTCCAGAAAATGAGATGAAAAATTAAATGCAAAGAAAAGTGGGGACAGGGCTTCTGGAATGACAGCGCTGAGGAGAGGGTGAAAGGGGGAGGTGACGGAGGGAGGGGGCCAGGCGGCAGGGGGGAGGGGGCAGAGTGCTAAATTTATGAAAAGAAAAACACTGGTGCTATGCATAGTCTGAAAGATGACATGTTTCCCAGGTCCAGATGGCAGTTTTGTAGAGCTTTCCTTGCATTTCTGATTGAACAGACTTTGCTCAGATACTGTTAGTGATGTTAGAACTCGGGGCTTCAGCTCCTGTCAGCTCACCAAGGCAGGTTGACACTGCTGTTCAGGGCTCATGAGGTCAGAGTCTCAGGGGACAGCAGCAGTTTGTCCTTCTGGGAAGATGCAAGGAGGACTCCAGGCAGCTGAGCCGCCACGCCACAAAATGAGGAACCTTGGCTCCTGTCTGGATTCTCTTTGTGATTTGGAAGACAAATACCTCTTCTGAGTTTTCTATGAACAGGTGCTGCAGATGGCTGGACCCTGGTTCTTCCAGGCTGTGTTGGAAGCAAGAGAGGCTGTTTTCTCCTCATGCAGTCCCGCTAAGTTGCTAGCAAAGGGTGGGCTCTCAGAAGAGAATGAGTTCCGTGTACGCTCAGTGACTCCAAGGGCAATAGGGAGATGTAGACCACCATTTTGTTCTCCCTGTGAGTAGATAGTGTCGTCTCCACAGTCACTCCCGTCCTAAAGTCATCATGCTGTGATTCCCTTTGCTGTCACACAATGGCTGGATACTTCTTTTTGGAGGAATCCCAGACAATAGGAAACCCCAGAACCCTGTGTCCTCTTGACACGGGAATCCAAGGAATATCTTTCTAAGATCAAAGGACATCCAGGGAGGCAAAAAATGGAAGGCTACAAAATTACTTCCCAGCATGTTTTGCTCTTTTAGAGATTTCTAGATAATGCTAGATGCCCAATTTCTTTGTTCAGCCTGTGAATCAGAGACAACACTACCTTTGGATTTTAGTTGTCACTGATGTCTCTTTATAGTCATGGGCAAATGTGACCTCATCCTCTAGACTTTGCAAGCTCAGCAAAGTGAGGCCAGGTTAGCCCGGCCACAGGTCTCTCAGGAGCACCCCAGATGCTTCAGTGTGTCCTGTCAGCAGTGCCAAGGTTTTTCTCTTTCTGTCATTCTCCAAATGCCTTTCAGGTTAGCATATCAGAACGAGATGACTGGAAGATCCATCTCTGAAATCAGAAATAAAATGGTAGTTGCTGAATATGAACAAGTTACTGATTTTCCTTTCTTCCTTCAATGCTTTGCTTTCTTTTTTTTTCTTTTTGTCTTTTTCATTTTCTGAAGAATAGAATGGAGAAAGAAGAAAATAGTAAAACAAAGAATTGGACAAATCCCTGATGTAAGAATCCCCATGAGTTCAGATCATATTAGTTCCCAGGGATTCAAACAGAACCCTGATCTAAGTATTTAAATCTTGAGATATCAGCAGGCAACGCAGCTGAGAAAATGTCTTGTCTTGGAAGAGGTCTTTGTGTTCATGAGTTGTACTTAATTTCACAGTCCATTTGGGGGCCACTGGGTCACCTCTTGCTAGTCGCTGCATGCTGTCCATGTGCCTGGCTCCCTCAGAAGGCACCATCTAGCCTTACTCCTACAGTTTTAGAGCTAAAACCAGAGCCTGATTTTTAAAGAGTGATTCCATTTCTATGACATGGCCTACTTCCTTGAAGTCAGTGAAAATTTGATCTTCTCCTAATCCAAGAGTCTTTCCTAAGCTCCTGATGGCTCTAGCAGCACCTTCTTCATGTTTATTCTCTACATATTGATTTAATGTCCCCCCAAATATTTGAATAAATATTTATTTTTCTTGTCAACAGAAATAGATGACAATTCTACAAAATCATACGCAATTGAGTTGGTTAATTTGTGAAAAAATCTGCCCTGCCTGTTCTTAGAAACATGACTGTTCAGTCAAGAACAGAGGCTGTAGGGGCACCACGATTGGCCAGTGGACTTGGGGAGCCATTGCGTGAAGTCTTGTACTGAATGGTTTGCATAGACATGGTGCCCCAGCCACTGATTAACTGACACAGATTAAAATGCCTGACCCCAAGAAAGTTGGGAGAACAATACAATAATGAGGAACAGCTGAGCGAAAACCAAAGATCTTATACCCAGGAAAAGGCTACATATTCTGTATTTCATTTCCAATGGTAAAATTCATATTTAAGCTCCATCTGTGCCATAACACACAACCTCCTAAAATGAAAAATCACCTCCATTGTTTGGTGTATGTTTCCACTCTACCTCTTCTAAGATGAGGATTACCTAAAACAAAGATGCTCAAAATTGAGGAGGAAAGATGTGCAGTAGCAACAGAGCAGTCCAACTAATCCTCTTTCACCAATGTTCCCATAAACGAAAACCCCAAGCAGCTCCTTTGATTTCATTTTTGGTCATTGCAACAGAAAATTGCATGTGGACTGACCATGTGTAGACCACGCTTCAGCCCAATGTGCTTACAAACTGCCAAGTTAGAGCAACCCCCGCAGAAAGGCTGGAGATCTCTCACGGAAATACTGGCAAATCTTTAAGAGCAATGACATTTACTGACACTACCTCCTAGGAAAGAGAAATGAACTGGAAACTGTACATCAGGGTGATAACTGATGTCAATGGCATCCTGATTTTTCTTCTCACCCCCCTCCAAACAACTTGGCTTTCAAAATTGCATCTACTCTTCTCTCTTTAGCAGCGACAAGAATTGTATAGGTCCTAATTAGAATTCTCCTTCCTTTCCCTTTTCCTACCTCTTAGAAAATTGTTCATTTTGAGATAAAACTTGGATATTGACTGAACTAGTGGGAGGAACAGTAGAGGCACATGTCAAATACTTAGGTGGTAAATGAATCCTTTTTGAGACCTAGAATATACAGATTTTAGGAAATACCCGATTTCACATTAGTTTCCCTGCCCTATGCAGAATTCTCTGGATTCTCTCCCCCAGGCTATGGATGAGCAGGATTTTAAAGAAATCCCAACTTATTTCAGTATTTATCTGAGTGGATTATCAATAGTTCTTTTCTAAATAGAATTGACTTTTGTGTATTTCACTGAGTCTGTCTCTATAATTATTAAGGATCTAGAGTACATCAGGACTAGAAGTGAATGATAGGGTTCCCTCTCCTGGAGCAGCGATGGCCAGCTTTGCTTCCTGTGTCCGGTAACACCATCTGTAATCAGAATGAATGTTGCAGGATGCTGGGTTAGGGAGGGGGACCTCATCCATGAGAGGTGAAACTATGTTCTGGACACAGAACTTTCAGGGTTTAAGCCTGGGCTGTGGGTGGATTTGCTTGAAGAATTAGGCACCCAAGTCTCTTCCTGACAAAAGTGAAACACCACCTCCATATAGACATGGCCTAAACACAAACCAGCAATGTATGTGCTTTGTCTATCTTATATGTAGGTTATACCTCTGTATCTCAGCCATCTTGAGAAAGGCCCACTACCACCTGCTAAATCTTAGAGAATCACTTCAAACAACTACTATCCAATTCCTTCGGTGGTTTTTTAAAAAGTTGTTTGATGAAAATCAATGGCTGTTTCATGCTTTTTTCAGTCAGATGAACAAGGACAGACTCTCCCTCGTTTTCTATAATACCTGGTTCGTAATAGGTATTTACCAAACATAATTTCACTCATTTATAGGATGCAAATAGCTATCCCTTAATAACAATGACCATCTTCACTAAAATGTGGTGTTCTTTGTGTCTTTTAAAACATCCAAATCATCTAGCATATTAAGGGGGTCACATAGCAAAAGTTCCCAGGAAATCAATCGAAAAATGTGCACCGAGTCTAGAGTTCGTTAATATATGCACGGCTGCGCAACAGTTGATGTCCAGTACTCTGAGTAATGATCAGACAGCCCACCAGCTAAACCGGTTTCGCTCAGCACGGAGGTTGTCCTGCTTCGCATCCTCCGACCTGTATGGGAAAGGAGAGCAGCATGGCCACCTAACCCACGCTTCGGATGAGCAGCGTGGGAGGGGCTGGTGTGCTGAAGCAGCTAGTCAATCACCGGGCTCATTAACCACAGTTGCCTATCCGCCCCTGCTCCTGCTTCCAGCTTGCCACCGCCCTCCCTTCCCTCTGACCGCGGCTCACCGGGATCACCTTCAAGGGGCCATGCTCTTGCTCCTACACCACACTTCCCTGGCCAGGGGCTGGACAGATGGCAGCTGAAACTTAGAGGAGAATCCCTCCAAAGGAAGCCTCAACTTGCCCCCAACACATGTGCACATGCATGCACAGATGCACACACAGTCATGCATGCACACCCAAACATGAAACACATGCAGCATGTGTGCAGCACACATACGCATACAAACACAAACATGCATGTGCATACATTCATGAAACCCACACTCAAACATGTGTTTCACCCCCCAAAACACATACAAACACACAAGTGCATATGCATAGCACACAAAAGCAAGCACGTGTGTACACATGATGTGCACATGTGAGCATGTTTGCATGTACACATACACTGCAGAACATGCATACATGTAAACACATCACATATGAATGCATGTCCATACACACATGCACACACATGCACACATGCGCCCACAAGCTTGCACACACAGCTTCCTAAGAGTCCCCAGGTGTCAGTGATGTGCACAGACATCCCTCTGCTCATGTACCCACCCTCTCTCATCTCCCCCTGTATCTCTGTGCAAGGCTGCCATGCTGCCCACACTGTGAGGCCACACGCGGCCTCCCCCTCCTGCTTGAACGGGCAGCCCCTCCAGGGCTCTGTGTGCCAGCCCTGGACTGGACTTCATTAGGCAGCTTTATTTAATGGTTTCAACAAAAGCCATCATTTTAGCCCAACTGCCTTGACTAAATTAAAATTTCCAATCTCTGTTTTAGTGTTCTGCAACTGATGTATACATAAGCAAAACTGGTCAACATCTGCCAGGGGGTTGGCCAAAAGTTCTGTAAAGATGTACTTCCCATTTCTGAAGCATGTGCAAAGTAACAGCGTCCTTATCCTCCTGAGAGCCCTCATGGTTTTACTCCACCATTTGTTCAAACACACTTTAGCTGCATCGAAGCCATACAGTTGATTCTCCCCTTGGTTGCCGTTTTATCTGTAGTGTCATTTTGAGTAATTGGGGTATGGTAGCTGATCAACTTACAGGTTTCTCATTGGCAGAAAGGGACCATGTTGGCACCAAGAAAGAATATGATGGGTCCTCTCGGTGCATAACCAAGTGTCCCTCTCTTGCACTTGGCTACCCAAGGCCATTAGGAAATAAGCTTAATCAAGCCTCCGAGTGCGTGTGTCTTCACTCTTCCCAGGCAGAGGGAGGCACCTATAGAAGAAATGTGGCGAACCATTGTGGAAAGATGGTCAATGTACATATTTAGTCAGTGATCTGTGAAAGTTTTTGAATTAGTTTTTAAAGCTTTGTTAAGACCAGAACGCACAGATGTTGAAAACAAGTTCAGATGTAGCGACAGATGGTATTTGATTATGAAGCAGACTGTTCATATAATACAAAGATGCTGCTTCTGCCATACACAAGTAACTGCAGAGAGTGCAGTAGAAATTTTGGAAGGCAGGCGGTTTGAGAGGGTCTTTGTGCAGCAATAACTTTCCCATTTTCCAGCAGTACTAGAATTGGGATAATTTCCCCTTTTCTTTTCAACCAGGGCCTCTCTCTTTGCATTTCCATGTCCTGCCTCCACTTCCAGCCTCTTGACTCCAACTTAAAAATCTCCTCTCTCTGTCCAGTGAATCATCTTACCTAGCCATTGTACCTTCCATCACAGCAGTGTTGATCAGAGATTGCATGGCTTGTTAGAGGCAGGCCCGGGCCCAAAGTTAGAGGAAAATAGGCCGCGATGGCCAGCGTTCTCAGAGTCTCAGGGAAGAGACTCCTCATCATTCCTGCTCTGCGATGAGAACCCCATCTGTAAACAGAAGCCAGGATCGGCGTCAAGCCGGCTGTCACATGTGTGCTGAGTTTGCTGCTCGGACAACACAAGCATCATGGAGACTTGGTTGACATGTCTGTAAAATGGGCATAACTGTTGTCAGCCTATCACTCAGGTCACCAAGAAGAGCATGAAGGATCTGGGAAGGTGCTTCAGACCCTTATTAGTGTGTATGTGGTTGTCTATGCTGGAGTCTGAGAATGGGAATGTGGGGAGGTCTGAGGTTGAAAGGAGAAGGTGCCCTGTGCCTTGGGACTTTCTAAATGGAAATCCAGTCTCTTTCTTCCATCTAGGTCCTGGAAAAATTGTGTGATCATAGAAATTGTACTTATTAAACAATGTGGGTGCAGCAGAAACCCCGGTCAGAGAGGAATGTCCTTCAAATAGTTATTTGACTTTTGGGAACTAGGAGTTTTAGGGGGTGAGTGCTAGAGATGACGGTGCCTCCATATCCTGGCCAGGGATGAAGTTTGGTGGAAGTCCTGTGTGGTGCCAGGCAGGAGACAAGCTGAGACAAGAAGAACGTGGATTCCAGCATCCTCCAGAATCTAGGTGCTTAAGCTGAGGCAAGTTGCCAGGCTGTGTTTCCAAAGCGTTTAAGAACTCTGTTACTTTTCCTTCTCAACACAGTGGTGCCAGTTTGTTATGGACTAGATGGGGGTGAGGAAGGGATAGAGGGAGGTGTCAGCACTGCCTCCTTCCTGCAGGATTCTCAAGACCGCTGCCCTTGCCCTGCAATCCAAGTCTCTGGTTTCGAAGCACTTACTACATGTGAGATTATGTTTAAGAAACCCAGTTGAGCCATAGGAGATTAGGCAAACAAGCATGTGCCAAGATGCACGGGGGATCAGGAGCAAGCACCCTCGGTGTGCTGGCTATATGGGAGGGTCAGGGTAGAGATGGGGAGGATGGAGTTATCCCTCTGGGGTGGAGGGTCGCTCTGTGATGTTTCACCTGCCGTTCCTACAAAAACCTTTTTTGTTAACTTCATTGCTTTACTGGTCAAAGAAATCAAGCTAGCTTGATCAAGGGTAAAGCTGATATGATGCTCAGTTATACTAAATGCTGGGGGGCTGATTAGCCCATAAGGAGGGTGATTTAGAGTCTCTCTTCAAGTTGCAAATGTCCATCACTGCCCACCACTCTGACTGCCGTGTTGGCTGAGGTCATGGGGAGGACATGAGCAGCAGTGACTTGTGAGCTGGACCTGGACCCGACGCCAGGCCTCCTGCCCCGGACGCCAGGCCTCCTGCCCCTCCCCGTCCTTGGCATGTCCCTTCCGACCACTGTTCCCATTCTAGGAGCCGCTTCAAGGATGCAGCCTTGAGAGAGTAAAGTGTTTTTAAGACCATCTGCTCTGTGGATGTGACTGAGCCACATTAAGGTCTTCGTATAAACTCTTAACATTCCGATAGGCAGGTGGGGGTGGGGGGGGCGTCTATGTGCTGCTGCCCAAGACAAGCCTGGCTTGTACGTTTCTTTGCTTATTAAAACCACGAACGACCAAATCTGGAGGGCTCAGCCGCTTTCTTCCTTCTCTCCTTACCATTGTGTTTGGGGGGTCAGTTCTGAATTTCATTTGAAACCCCCAGCCTGCAGACCAATGTGCAGACAGGACTGGTGACATACTTCCGGAGTTCAGTCTGCAATGAAAATGTGTGGCCCTTTGTTTAAATGTATTGAGCATGCTAAAAGGGAGACAGCAGGGCAGGGACGCCAAATGGGGGTCCCCAGTGTGGAACTCCGTGATGTGACTTCCCCTCCCCCAGCCCCCGGAGTTTCAGGCAGTGACAGACTCGGAGTGCAGCGGGCAGAGGGAAAAGCAGACTTCTCCCATACTTGTCATTCAAATTCTCTGCCCTTGGGTGACTTCTGGGTTAGGAGTGTCCGCAGGTTGAGCCGTGACATGAATGGGTTGCTGGAGAGCACGATGCTGGGTGGAGGCAGTGACCACACATTGGAAACAGAAAGCGAAGCGAGCAGAGAGCAGCAGGAACAAGTCCTGAAGCTCCGGGTCTGCCCTCAGATCCTAACCCTAGCAGATTTATGACTTTACCCAGTAGAGGGTTGATGGGCCTTCCTGCTCCGTGAGCGGGAGGAAGACGCATGTTCGCCGGCTGCAGAGCATGGAGACCTCGGTACAGGGCGGTGGGCGCGCTCATTCGCTGACCAGACGTCAGGATTTATGGGACGTCCTTACATCCAACGCTAGAGGCATGCCAGGGTTGCTGCAGCGATAGTGGGAGACACTGGTTAACTGCGGGTGGGGCACCACTGATGGAAACTGGGGGTATGACCTGTCTTGGACGCTGAAAGGACCATCATCACATGCAGGAGGGCCTGCCCTTCAAGGTGAGAGAACCCTGAGTTTCACACCAGCCGGAAAGAGCTCAGCAAGAGGCTGCTGTCCATGAGAATCACACAGCAGTACACTTGGTGTTCGGAAGAACTCTGCTGGCCGATGAATGCTCCAGTCAAAAGCAAGATGGGCATCTTCCAGCCCAGAGCTGAGCGGTGGTTTAGTGCTGGGCCCTAACTCTGGCTCTGTCCCCTGTTCTGGGACTTTTCTCTGAATCCATTTTTGATGAGTACTAATCAGGTCTCACCAGCCAAGCCCCAACCACTACCACTCCTATATCAGAATCTCCAATTTCTATTTCCTTGAATGGGACTACCTTTAAGCAAAGGAGATGCAAATAGCTTCATTTTCCCAACTGGGTCTGATCAGTGGGTCCTGTTTTGGGGGTAAATTGACTGCATTAAAGTGACAGCACTCATTTCGTTCATGGCTAGAGTGCTGCCCACGGAAAGTATGAGATAATGAATTTATGTTGCTTTAAGCCACTAGATGTGGGCAATTTGTTACAAAGCCAGGGCAAATGAACACATATTGTGTTTTTATCAGATAGCAGTGGATACCACTTTTGGGTGTCTACTGTGCATTTGGCTTTGTGTTAGTATATTTATACATGATCTCTTAATTCTTGCAACAGCCTGGGTGGGTAGTGAGACAACATTAGAGCTGAGGTTCAGGTAGCTTGGTCAAGAGTATAGATGAAGAGATGGGAGGAGGGATTTGAACAGTTATCTGTCTTGTCTAGAGAACAAATTACCATCTCAGATTGGTTGAGCTATTTGGATTCTCTATTCCAGGTCTTAAATTGACATCAGGGCAATCCTGGGGTTTTACGTAAGGCTTGAGGGTCTCACCAAGATCTCCAGTTATTGGCAGACCTTTTTTCCTGTGGCTGTAATATGGGAGACCCTAGTTTCTTGCTGGCTGGTGACTAGGGATCATTTTTGGCAACTAGAGGCTACCATCATGGCCTTGCCATGTAATACCCTGGAGACCATTCATAACATGGCATCTGTCTTTTCAAGGTCAACAGGAAATGCTCTTTTAAGAAGTCACCCAATAAGGCTAGGCACAGCTGGGAAAATCTCCCTTTTGATGAACTCAAAGACGACTGCTTAGGGATCTTAATTACATCTTCAAAACACCTTCATCTTTATCAAATAATGTAACCTAATGCTAGCTAGGAGTGCCAGCCCATCACACTCACACTCTCTGCCTGCAAAATAAAGGTACAGTGCAGGACATGTATGCTAGGGATGGAATCTCGGGCACTGTTCAAATAATACCAACCACACAGAATTTGCAGCAAATGTGGTCATCTCTGAAGATTACAAGGCCTGGAAGTGTTAAATGTAGTTCTTGATGGTGCTGGAGGGATCTTGGTAGTGAGTGATGTAATTTCATGTCATGGACCCCTCAAGGCAGAATATGATGATGATGGCTTGGAGCTCCCTAGCTCAGAGAAATTTAGGACATTCCTTCAGCTTATACATTCCCCTAGTTTGCAGTAACACACATTTTCCCCCTCTTATTTATATTGGGGCAAAAATGATTACTATATTTTTTCAAGGAGAATTTTTATTGTGAGTATTTGCAATTTGCCTTCTTCCTCCTGATTCCTAAGAGTGAAAAATTAGTATTTGTAGAGGCAGTTCTCAGATTCTCCGTTGTGGTAGAAAATCTAGATAATAGGCAGATAACTGAAAATATGAAAGAAATCTGAGGATTTCATAAACCTGATAATGTAGTAAAGATAACAGGTTTTGGAGTCAGAAAGATGAGGTTTAAATTTCACTTTTACCATATACCAGCAGGGTGACCTGGGACAAATACTTTACATGTCTTTGTCTTCAGTTGTAGGTTATAAGAATAGTATCTACAGGATGTGAAAATTAAATGAGTTCATATGTAGAAAGTAGCTGGAACAGAGCCTGGCATGTTGTAATTCTATATACACATGTGCTATTTTTACCCTTCATAAAGTACTGTAAGATATTGGGACGAATAGAAAGATACTTAAGTGTCCAAGAATTTGGAGGTGATCGAGAGTGGTGAGTTCTGGAGGTTCTGCTGACGTGGGAGATTTGGGAGGAGCAGAGATGGAGAAGGACATGTGTAGTGTAGTGTGTGCTGTGTTTTAGCTTCTCACTTTGTCTTGTAATGTTTCATCCAGAGACTGTAGAGATTTGAAATGCTTTTAATTACTTTGTTGTTTCAAAAGAGAATTCCTTTAAAGATGCTCTTAGGTCTAGGCTGGTCCTGTTAAGGTCAAGTTGTTTCGTAGACATTTCTGAGTGCAAATGCTGATTATCTAGTCAAAGCTACCCATGTTGGAATTGTCAGTAATTGGAAGGTGTTTTAAATCATGAGACTGGATAAGATCAATTAGGTGTTACACTTCATACAAAGAGATCTGACACCAGTTTTAGGGGGTTTCTAGCCCTCCCACTGGTTACCTCTACATTATCTGTCATCTCTGTTTCTATTGCCTTTTGATTGTGTCATTTCACTCACCAGAGGAGGATAGTCACGTCTGTACTTCCTCCCTGACTTTGGCCAGCCATAGCTTTGTGTTACGTTGCTAAGGTAGATGACCATCATCATCTTTCAGTCCTCTCTCTTAGAGACATCTGTTGATGTCCAATGGTAGCAAGCAGTAAACAGAATTTATATTATTGCATGCTAAGCTAGGCAGTGTCAAGGGTAGGTACATTTTCTTCCTTACTGGTTCAAGTCATTCTTTAAATTGTTATTTACTTCCTGCTACACCTTAAGCACCATTTTTTGGCATTAACATTATACAACAGAATACTACTCAGTCATAAAAAGCGAAATCTGTTACTTAAAACAACATGGAGAGAACTTCAGAGTATTTTGCCCAATAAGGTAAGTCAGAAAGACAAAGACAAATATTGGATGGTCTCACCTATATCTGGAATGCAGAAGAATAGCTGATAGCATAAAATTTGAATAAATCTTTGAACTTTGACAGCAGAACTGAAGTTACCAAAGGAGAGGAAGTGGAGGATGGAATCATGTGGTATAGGAGGTTTATTTATTATTCTGTTATTTTCCTTTCCTTTTTTGATTTGTTTTTGTTTAATGAAAAAAAATATTTTTTTAAAATTATGAAAGCAAGTAAAGCTTCTAAATATTTAAATAATGAAACAACTATACAATAAAAATGAAAGATAGTCTTCATCTCTCCTTTTACAAGTCCAAATGGTTACCCACAAACCTATTATCATCTATCTATCCATCTATCTATCTGTCTATATTTATCTCACCATCTAATAATCAATTCATCATCATTTCTCTCTCTCCCCATCCATTCATTCATTTGTCCATCCATCCATCCATCTCTGATAAACACTGGTCTAGAACATTTAGAATCAAACAATTAGACATTACTTTTATAATGTACCCCAGTCTCTATTCACCAGTGGCTGGACATCTAATCTCTTTTTTAACTGGGGGCACACTTTAAGTTGATCAAGAACCTCAGGTTTTATGGAATCCAAGAAGATTAAGGATGGGCCTTGGGTCTCTATTCAAACTACTTCTGTTATCAGCATTTCCCACATGTACTATTCAAGGATACTAAGCAAATGGCTGTGTTGGAGGCCCTCAACCCCTATGACTTAGGTGTGACATCTTTGTTTCCACCTTCAACACTGGGTGCTTAGTGGTCAGTCCTCCATGGCACCCTGAAAAAGTTCCATTTGTCCCTCCACTTAAGGGAAGCAGCTTTCTGGCCTCCTAACTTAAACCCTAAATTCCAAACTCCCCAAGTTACCAGGGCATGGAGTTGGTCTACATCCCTCTCTTCCCCTGGGAGCACAAAAGCATCCATGTCCACCTTCTCTCATACAGTGATGCCAACCAATGAGTCTGATGGTTAAGACCTACGAAGTCTCTGGAAATTAGTGAGTCAATTTAAGAATTTGAAGACCAGACAGCCCTTACAGGAAAGAAAGGAAATTCTTCTCTTTTTCCTGCTTCATTTCCTTCCAGGACTGGTTTATAAGAATGCACAATTAATTTCTCAATTAGTCATACTCTAAGCTACATAAATATAAATATAATTTTAAATATATCTGTGGGTTTATATAATAGACCATGTGCATCATGGTAAGCCATGACATCATTTTATGTTTTACTAAGAATAAAAATGCTACTGTTATAATTGTTAGATGTTAATGTATTATAATTTCAGAATTGTTTAAATGTGAAAAAATTATTTTTAGAATCAACAAAATGCAGTGTTATTACTGTTTCTAGACTTTTTGAGTTAGCAGTTTGCATTGGATATCTTTCTATATTGATATATATGTATCTACATCATTCTAAAAATCATTAGATAGTATTCCAAATAAATTTTATGAAATAATCTATTTCATGATTTACTTACTGGAATCTTTTTTTCATTTGAAAATAATGCTTTAATGAAGATTCTTAAATATTTTTGTATATTTTGCAGCTGTTTTCAGTTACTAGATGTAGAATTAATAGATCATATTAAATTTGATAGTTACTATCATTTTATTCTCTAAAAACATCCACTTATAACCCTACAATCATGTTTGAGAGTTCACATGACTTTATCAGAATTGGATAATATAAGAGTTTTAAATGTTTCTAATAATTGGCAAAAAATGGTATTATATTTTAATTTACACTTCTCTGATTTTCTGTGAAGTTAAGCTTATTTCTAAATATATTAACCACTTTCATTTCTTTAGTGTTTTGACTATTTGGTTCTTTGATCATTTTACCACTGAGTGGTACATTGTTATTAATTTATAGAAGCTTTTATATAGTAAGGTTAACAGTGTATATATATTTAATATATAGCTTCTCCTTGGCTGTTTTCTCTTTTTCCACATTTTTTTCTTTTTTGTTATAGTTACTGAGATGCAACTTTTTATGACGCTATGCCCTTTATTGTACTTCTTTATGGCTTCTGAGTTCTGTGTTGCTTAAAAGGTCTTTCAAGCTTAAAATGATAAAATTCGCTTTCCAGAATGTTTGTGTGTGTGCTATGTATATGTATATATACATTGTGTATGTAAAAGCCTGCCTGTGTCAACATATACATTATCAATATTTTGTCTATCAATTTTTCCATATATTACGAAACAGGAATTTAATATTTTTACATATCAGTAACAAATTATCCTCATTATTTGTTGAGCATGTTCTTATCTGGCCTTGAAAGTAATCTTTATTTTACACTAAATTTTTATGTTTACCTGTATTTGTTTATGAATTTTGAAAATCTTTTTTGAACAATTTCTGGCAATCCTTGCAATAATAGCATAATATTTGGTTACTGTGACTTTATATTTTATTTTCATATCTATTGGGGAAAATAATTGAAAAATAAATATACAGAACTATAGATTAGTTCTACAAATATTTGTTGAATGTGAATTATGTGCTGGTCTCTTTTGTAAGCCCTTGAGTGTATCTAACAAACTTCCCAAATGCTAATATAATAATAATTTTAAAGATAATTTCTCTTTTTCTTTTTCAATATTTTTTTGGCTTCTTTTGGTAGACCACCATTTTCTAAGTGAACTTTAAAACTGTTAAGTTCTGTAAATTGGTTTTTGAAATTTGATTGGGATTGCATTATTTTATAAGGCAAATTGATTGCATGCATTTACAGAGTAGTATTATTGAGCAAATTAATCAAAATAAACTATTGATTATTTTGAATCTTCCTGATCAAAAGTTACCTTTTTACATCACAAAGTCTGTTTTTTTAATAATGAGGAAAGTAATATTAATCATAAGTTTTCTGAGATTAAGGAAATCATCTAGATAACTCCTGACACATTATAAGAACATATAAAAGTTAGTTGCTTACTGCATTATAATTGTCATCTTTTTTGTCTGATTCTTAAATTTTTTAATATTATCTTTATATCTTTACCATGCAGTTTTATAGCTCTACTAATATTTTATAGGCTTTATTTCCATTATATGTTCACATTTATTGCTAACTTGTAGAAAAATACATTGAAATATATGTAATTTATCCAAATATTTATTGCATGTCCTCTGTGATCTCTTCCTATTCCTCCTCCACCCTAACTCTGGAAAGATAGGGAAGTAACAAGCGTGCAGAGCCAGAGGCCAGATCCAGGAGAAGTTACCATGTGACTTCCCCTCAAGATGGATAGGTTATCACTCCAAAATCAAACATAAATACATACCTTTCAATACTCTATTGTTCATATTAATCTTTCCTATGACCATGTTGGAGACATCGGTGAACTGACTGTATCGCCTGTTGTGGCATAATGAGTGCCATCAGAAACTGTGAATACTGGTTTATGGAGCGACCTGGTGGGCTAGAGATTTAGTCCACCAGGCATAATCCACATATGTCCCAAGGTCCAGGTTTCAAGACCTGAAGACCAGAAAAATGCCCCAAGATTAACAACTAAATAAAACAAATGAAATGCTTCTTCCTGCCCTCTCTTATGGCCCACCTACTTGCCTTCATTCCTACTTGCACCTTTAAAAAAGAAATTAAAAAAGAAGAATACTGGCTTATACAAAATAAACATTTGATCATCTGCTTTGAAAATTACTTTTTTATCTAAAGGGTAGGAAACAGGTTTGTTTTGAGACACCTGGGAGACTCATGATGTGCAAGAGAACATAAGCTGGTGGATTCCAGTCATTCCTATGATGTTTAGAAAGGAAGTAGCTAAGGGCTACATAATCTATCAAAATTTTGAGATACAATTCTTTCAAAATAGGGAGAGCATGTAGACTCTAGGTAGAACATTAGGCTGCTGTGAGTCTAAAAGAGAACTACCTCTCTCTGTAAAAAACTATCTAAACTTATCAATCACTGAGTAACTGCATCATATCATTCATACAAAGGGCAGAGTATGATGGCCTCTCTGGGGTTTAGATAAAAAAAATCTCACCAAACAAAGGATTCCATCCACACAGAGATTTTTACTGGCTGTGTCCAGGTCTAGAAAGCAGTCACAAAGCTTCCAGTTTATATATTTTTATTCTTTCAGATGTCAGCGGCGTGCTCAGAGTTATACCCAAGTCAGGTAAAAGTGAACGTCACTGTTCTGAGCATTCTTTAACCTCTCCTTTCCTCTGTCCATTCTAACTACAATGGCTTCCCCCACCCAAGTGCCACTGGCCTGGCTTCCCTATGTCAAATGTATGCGACAGAGAAAGGAGATACCCAGCAACTGGAGGATCCGAGCGGAAGGAAGGAGACTAAAGCATACTAATCCCATTGTAAGCAGTGGGCGCTGTGATATGCTTTTTGATACAATACCACATTTAATCCTCATGGTGATCCTACAAGGCAGTCAATGTTATGATTGCTGTCACACATGAAGAAACTGAGGCTTGGAGAAATTAAGATTTGAACCAGGGTCCATTTAATGTTAATATCTAAGACTCAGAAATGCCAACTAATTCTGAGTGTCATCTAGAACTACCGACTTGGAGAACAGGGCACCAAGAATCTTGTGTAATATTGAGACCAAAGACAAATCTACATGAGCTGGACCTAGCCACTATGCTGGGTGTCTTTATCGCAAAATATTCTATCATGCTTTCCCTGAAAAGACGGGACAAAACTCTTTCCAACACAAAGAAGACCTACAGCCATTGTGGGAATGCTGTTATCTTGCTCTTTCTGCTCCAAATCCTCCTTCTTGGAGCCAGACCTTGTAGCTGGAGGTTGTCTCCAAGCGTGCTTAGTGTGTTGCCATCAGATGAGCAGGGCTAAGGAAGCTGTAGGCAGACAGAATTAGTGATAATTCTTTCCACAATACCGCACTCCATTCTTCTAGCATACCTCAAGTGCATGCCCTCGGCCAAAGCAGATCGGGCAAGAGGGAGATTAACAATGATGACAAAAATAGTCCCTGACTTGATAAAACAAATATCCACTGGGTCAGGGGACAAGAACTGCCCATAACCAACCTGGGGGTCTAATAGATTCTTCGTTAGGACTGGATTGCACCATCTTAAGTATTTCACCTCATGCTAACTCTGAAGTTAGACCTTATCCCGCCGCCCTTGAACTCAGTCAATATTTGCAAACGGTGAGGGAAAAATAAAAGAGACTACAGACCAGCAAGAGAGTAAATGTAAGATATTCCAGAATAACTTTTTGGCTTTTCTGTAAGCTTATACTTGCCCATTTGTAGCTCTTTTAGAACTGACCTTTGGGGATGAGGTTCCTCAGGCAGATGTTTGTGTGATGTTGTGAGACTGTGTGGCGGTGAGGAATTGGTGGTAAGTTTTATGGCATAAAATGTGGCTTTGTCTTGGTCTGAGCTCCCTAATTTCCCCTCAAGATAAAGATGAGCTCATTTGAACCTATCCATCTCTAGATCAGTAAACACTCTGCTTGGGTCAAATTCCACCCCAGCCCAGGCTCCTGCATTTCGGGAGCCCATTGATTTTCCTTTCCTGAGGCTTCAGGGTGAGAGGGCAGGAAGGTGGGGGTGGGGGTGACCTGATAGCCTCCGCCTTCCTCCTCTGCCTCCATCCTCATCCAAGTTGCCAGTTCCCGGGAGTGAGCACTGCCTTTCCCTGGGCCAGGACAGGATTCAGCTTTGGGGGGACTTCTCTCCTCATACCCTCTCCCGCGTCTACCCTCTCCCCAGATGGGCATCACCAAGTCTGTGTGCCCACTGCCGCTGAGTTCATTTCTTTTCTGGTCCTGCTCTCTGTGCTGTAGTCTTCTTCCACACAGCTCCTCTCTCTCTTGTCCTACTTCTTCTTTACTGGTGCCAGGAACTGCCACCCATCACCACACCACCCACGCCCCATCTGGAACATGCACACCTACACAAACCTGCACAGCTCCATACTTGTGTGTCCTGCTCACCTCCCTTACCAGGTGCTCAAGGAGGGTCTGTATGGGCCATTTCACTGAGAAAAGAAAAAGGAAGCAGGTGCCAATAACATCATTAAATTGTCAGCAACCACCCTGTGGGTCCCATCCACTGTCAATCATCCTTCCTCCCCACTTCCTCTTCCTCCCACCACCTATTGGGTGATCACATTTGTGAGTGTTTTTTCTGTCTCAGGCATTTCAAGAGACACATCCCACTTAGGCCTCAATTGGAGAGGTAGGCTCATTTTATAAAAGAGCAAAGAATGATTCTGGAAGACTAGGAGCCTAAGCTGGGCTGCGTGGGTCCAGGTGTGTGGTCTCTGTGCCCTCTGACTGGTCCCACGGTCACCCCTCCCCTGTCAGATCCTCCCTGCCACCAGAATGCAGACCAATGGAGGTGTGTCTTTCCTGAGCAGGCTTAGGTTCCCTCCCCAGGGGTGAAGGGTACCAGCTCACTCTGAGCTTTTGTCTTTGAATTTATGTGCTACAAACAAGCATGCTTGTTTGCTAAAAACATTCAAACTAAAAGCATTAAGCAAAGGTGAAAATTATCCCTTCACCTTGACGTTTCCTTGCCCATTTCAACTCCTTAAAAGAAGCGTTTTTTTTATGGAGGTGTGTGACTCACAAAGCGTGCGCTTTGTAGATATAAAGGTATACCAACTTAAATAAAAGCCAAGATAGATGATGTTAGCTACATGTATTTCTATGTTTACTTTCAAAACTCAACAACATATTAT
Organism: Solenodon paradoxus; assembly: GCA_004363575.1. NCBI lineage: Eukaryota > Metazoa > Chordata > Mammalia > Eulipotyphla > Solenodontidae > Solenodon > Solenodon paradoxus. The sequence goes on along the minus strand of RJWH01004540.1, from coordinate 54,847 downwards.
GGTCAACCTTCCATTTTACTCCATAGCTATCACACATCTTCAGATTCTGAGTGGAATCGTAATATTCATTAGGCTCTGGAATCTAAATAGAATCCTTACAGCTAAAAGCACAAATGAAACAGCTACCAAAAACAATGATATTTTTGTGTGATTGTGGTAATACAACAGGGAAACTGTTAACTGGGAGTCAGTTCTACCCATGTTCACCGCAAAGAAGCATAAAGTAACAATTTATTTTAACAATTCACCTAACATTAGGCTTGCCCACAATTTTCCATGATCACGTATAATCCTGCCCTGAATATTTCTGAACATGCCGCAGAAAGCTGACTTATTAACTGGGGTCTTTCTCCTTCAAACTGGTGCTCAGCTCAGCAGACACTGGTTCTGGAAGGAATTCTCAGAGCAAATTCAGAGAACAAAGGATCAAGGCTTTGACTTTTAAATTTGAATTAAGATCCAGCTTAAGTTCTAGAATTCAGGGTTATGAAAATGGTTTTGAAAGTCAAGGCTTTTAATTTGCCAGAACCTGTTTTTTGTGACAGAAAAGAGAATTTTTAGTTTCAGACATTGAGCACCAAAGGAATCAAGGCAAAAAAGTTCACCTACAACAAAGACCAAAGAGAGAAAGGATAAGGAGCTGGCCTAGCCCTCACTCACTGGCTGGGAGGAGTTTTCCTGAATGAGAGGACAAATGGCCAGGAGAGAGGACTTAATCTAAGCTTGGGGCTTGAGTAGTGAAGAAAGAACAGGAAGTGTGTCTGGAGTCTTGAAGAAGGACTTCGTGTCCATGTTCTAGCTGTACTTAGCATGCCTGACCACAGAGCACACCTGGACCAACAGGTGTGGCAGGTTACTGACTTTCTGAGCACCAACTTCAGAGTGGTTTGAGAAAGAAATAAAAGCCCCTGTGCCCAGATCACTGGACATATGATGGGGAACGAGGTGACCGGTCGGGGTCTGAGGATGTCTCCAGGGACAGTAGTGCAAAACCTGCAGACCAGAGGCCCAGTGTGGTAATGGCCATTTCAGTAAGCAACCCAATGACAATTGGCAATAGATGCCTCAGGGATCAGAGGCATTGAGTGATTATTTCTATAAGGCTGATTTTGAGATGTGGAGTTGGTGAGGACAAAGCACGCACATTTTTTGAAACTATGAATATCGCTAAGTTTGTCTCCAAAGTCCTGTGATTTATAATGACAACTGTCATAGCCCTCACCAAAGTGTCTGAGGGCTGTGCTGACCACGTCAACGTATGTTTGGAGCCTGAAATCTTAGCCTCTTCTCTGAGAACATAAACAAACAGGTTTTACTTTTAAGTCATTATTCCAGAAAATGAAAATGTCCTGATCCCTTTTATGTAGAATCAATAGCCTGTGTTTACTTAGCACTGCTTTTCTGGATTTCTTCTCTTTTTTTCTTCTTTCAAATTATTGATGGGAATCCTCAAAACACTACGACTCAGACTTTCAAAAAGACGTAGATTGAGACAAGGTCTCTGATTAGACAACCTGGCAAATAAAATGACTGAAAGAGCAAAGACTAATTGACAGTAGAAAAAGAAAAGGTAGGAGCTTGTGGCCAAGTTAGTTGATAGCTCTGACAAGATGTATTTGCTTCCGTTGACATCAGCAGGTAGAAAAGGCAAATCAGCATATCAAGAAACCTCTTCCCAATGTTCACCCAGAAGTAAGTCCAGATATTCCGTCGTTTTGACAAGTAATGAGTTCTCCTTGTTTGCAATATAGTTTAATTTTTTACTATACAAAGGACTGGGTGTGCTTATATTTTTACTCAGGGCCTTTGTATTTGTATTAATAAATCTAAGATTTATAAAACGAATTGGGATAGATTTCATATTTATCTCTCTGTGTATATACTTACGATCTGAACTAACTATCCAATATGATCTACTTTTGAATATTTGATGGAATTCACTCATAAAACTACAAAAGCCGGGTACCTTTCAGGGAGGACAGGAGATTGTTTTGTCTTTGTTGTCGTTTTTTGTTTTTGGACGTCCTTTTCCACTTCTTTTATGGTCTTTGTTCTATTAAATTTTTAGAATTCTAGAGTACATTTTGGCTTAGCAACATATCTACTTACTGAGTATTCTCACTTATTCAACTGCAGTGTTGATTCTCCCAAGTGCTTGCACAGCTCACGGAGGAAGACAACACTCAGTTAGTAACCTCTCGGTTGTTCACCGTTTTTTTCAGGCACAAATCCCAACACTCAGATGCCACACCCACGTGGTACTCTTGACAATGACCATGGCTTCTCCCCTGCGCCTGACTTCTAGCTTCTTCTCTTGCTCAACCTTTTTGTAAGTTGCTGAGCTGTGAATGGGGGGACTGAAAGAAAACATTTCTTCCAGTTACCAAAGATTTTCCAGGTATGAATAATTTGTAATAGGACCATTGATTTTTGGGAATTGTTTCCCAATAGATCAAGGTTATCAACAAGGACAAAATATCCATAGCTCCCATTTTCCTGGTCTAGAGCAACTCATACCAAGGAATTTCCAATACCAGCAAAGCACGGAGTACTATTTGCACAAACACTGGGGAAAAACCAGTGCTTTCTCCACCATCGACAGATTTATTTGCAGAGACACAGGCATTTTTTCCAGGGTGGCTGCCAAACTCTCTCCTGAGCCTGTCTAGCTAGCACCTGGGCCACTTAGCAGGGGGCTTTGCAAATAATACCCGCCTCTTTGCCAGGGTAGAAGCAGCAGGTGATTCTGTTTCAGAGTCCTATGGCTCTGCAATCTCTCAGAGCTGCTCCTCACCTTTTCTGGACCCACCCAAGCATGGTGGCTGGAGGTGTGGCCACAGCTGTTGCTTGTCCCAGCCCGATGGCAAAAGCTTTCAGTTCCTGGAGAGCACTCTTGTTCTCCAGATGCTGAAAGTCCTGGGAAGTCAGGATGGGTCTGAGTGTAATTCTTAGATCGCAACTTAAAACAATGGCAAGATGACAAATGCCTACTGGAGGAGAGGCAGGGACAAATGCCTACTGGAGGAGATGCGGGAACAAATAGTGATTCTGCACAAATCAAGAGTATGGTTCTGTGTCTATGATATGGGAACAATCTCTTCTTGAAGCTTTGCTTGAGCTCACATAGCTATTGTTTATTATGATTTTTACCTTCACTCTAAATCTCTTACTCTAGTCAATAAGAGGATTGGGTTGTTATTTAGTGGAGAATTCCTTTCTTTAAACGAAAGTTTGATGGCACTTGTTATTTAATTGAATACTTGCATATGTACTGGACCCAGGAGACCATAGTTCTTTTAAGCAGAGAACTCTCATTTAAAAACTGACATTTTATTGCACTCCAATATAAAAATGATGCCCCTTTGATTAAAGAGGTCCCAATCTCATTAACAATAGAACTGACATTTCTAGTGGGGAAGGGCGTCAGGATGGGAGCAAGGGCTGGTGGGGTCCAATGAACAGCGGTGAAGGACTTTTGGTAAGTTGGTGGTGGGCAGGATGTGTTGTCATCTATTTGAGGACTAGTGAACCTGCACATATGGGCTTATACTATTTGGTAAATCAAAGTTACTTCAATAACTATGCAACTAAAAAATAAATAAAGAGGTCCTAGAATGGTGGCCCCAGAGAGAAAACTTTACTCTAGAGATCTAGGGAATGAAAACCAGTTAGAAGACCGCTACAATTTCTTCAGTGAAAATCATTTTCTCTGCAACCAGAAAACCAGTCTCCAGTGGAGAAGGGCCCCTCCATCTATGAGTTCTTATAAATGACTTGGGGGACATTTGGAAGGACTCTGACCATGGGCAGAACAATTCCTGGAGAAGGATGGCCAGGATGCCTGAGAGGCAGAAATGCCTTGACCCTTAGCACTGCAATCAGGCAAGATGTAGCCGTGAGGGATGCCGCTCAAAAGACTGGGCTTAGCTCTTAGGGCTTAGGTCCAGGCCATGACTGCTGGCATGCAGTGTCCTTGGGCCTAACATGACATGAAAGAAGCACCCTGTGTACCACGTATCTCCTAGGCATCACTGGAAGAGTCAGTGGTCTCTCAGTGCTGACTTTACTAGATGGCTCACAATCTCCCTGGGAGCAGAGGTTCTATGGAGGATGGGAGAAAGGACCTTGAACACAGAGAAAATGACCTGAAGTAACAGCTGACTGACTATAGAATTTTGCTCTGGTCTTGCTTGAGACCTAAATTGCATTCCATATGAAATCAAAATATTTTAATGAACCATTTTTTTTTTCCACATCTGAGAAGATCAGCATGGTGGCTCTAATTATTCTAATCATCCTTTAGCATCTTTATAATTTTGATTCTCCTGGACACTCAAAAGTTAAGTGACTTGCCTGGTTTTCTTTGAGGGAGAATATGTGAAAAATTCTTAGAAACTGCTTAGAGGCAAAATATTTGAGTTGTCGGTTTTTACCCCAGTGCTGTGACCCTTCAAAGGTGTATGCTGTTGGGGCGGAGGCTGTGGCATCACTTATTTTTTTCGTAATCATTCACAATTTTGCCTAGATAGCACGTCAATCATATTCTGAAATTGTTTCTACCTTTATGCCTCTTCCTCTGCATTTTGTGCCTTTAAAATACAGATGTGTTTAGAGATTTCAGGACCTGGCAATAAATGACAAACATTGGATGTTTTCCTATGACTTTTAGTCAGTTTTATGCTTTACCTCCACAAGTGGAAAATGTGATCATTTTAAACTGTTAGTCTTTAAGAAAAAGTAGGAAATCATTTCTGGTGATACATGAGATGGTTATGAAAATAACCAGTCTTCTTGATTATTTGCTTGTGAAGCTTCTGCTGTTAAGTGTAACATGCATATTGCACATGGCGTGTGGAACGAGGTTTAAATCAGGGTTCAGGTCAGTGTTGAGAAAGGTCTTCATGTGATTCCAGACCAGTGCTGTCAGGCACTCGTCAAAAAAGAATGATTTGAAACCATATTTTAAATAAGCTTCCTATCAGATGACATTGCCATCTGCTGTCACTTCTTAGTAATCTGGTCTCTACCTGGATGATCCGATCTGGCTTAGAGCAGCTCACAGTTAATAAATGCAAGAAGATGGAGGAGTCTCATTATTGTACATCTCCTCCCATGGAAGAGGGGAAAATTCCTTTTTCTTCCACTCAGGGAATATATATTTTGCATCGAAGGACATGGGCACGCTCTTTTGCACAATTTAGTTCCAAAGATTGGAATTTAAAGTTGTGCCATTAACAGGAAAAGAGTTGAAAGTGGACAAGCACTGCTTAATATGATTTAATAGTTTTGACATTGCAGTAATCCTACATTCCTTTGTGTCAACAGTCAAAATGTTAAGTTCTCACCATTTAGATGATAACAGAAAAAGACATCTGAGCAATTAAGAAGTCTCAGTCAGCATCCCCTGGTGGACTAGTGGTTAGGTCAGACGTCTCTGAAGGAACACAGTTCACATACATCCTAGGAGCCATCAATGTGAACAACAACAAAAAATAAAGTGCTGCTTCCTCATCTCTCCTCCTGCCTGCCTGCCTGCCTATGCACCTGCATTCCTGCCTGCGCCTTTCCTTTAAAAAAACAAAACAACAAAAAAAGAAGTCTCAGTCTACATATGGAAGACAGAAATGGGGCATAGCACTGAAGAGAGGGAAGTAAGAGTTGGTCCCCAGGAGGCAAATGCTTTTCATTCATTTTTCATGTTCTCAATTCCAGGAAGACAAGAAACATGATTTTAAGCCACAGTACGAGAGAGAAAACATTTCAAAAACCAAACAACCAATGTTCTTAGTATGAGATGTGCTACCAACCATGTCTAAAGACTCTTCAAAAATATTTTGAATACTTCCATTAGAACTTAGTTCTACATCCAATGGGAGTAGCTGCTTGCAAGTTCTCCCTCCTCAAATTTCGAGTAATACATTTGCCGTTCTGGGACTTTGGGGACCATCTTGCCTGATTCTTCAAATCATTAGACCTTTGCAACTGTCAAATTCAGCCCAGGATGTTGTTTTGCTGTTATTCAATGTTGGAGGTTAAACAAAGTTGAATCTGTGAGAAAAGTTGAGAAAGTCAGCTAGTCAACCACACAGGCATCTGCAGTACAGGTCACATCCAGAAGTTGTGTGCCTTGATGTTAGATTGTGGGAGTAGGAATTGTAATCAAAAGAGGGCTCCACAGTAGGGATCACAGTCACAGTAGGTCTGTTGTCCAATGATGAGACACAGGGCCAAAACAACATGGCACATGCTTACCATGCCCTGGTGGTCCAGTGGCCTAGTACACCCTGGGTGCCGTCCATATACATCTCCCGTTCCTAGGGGAGCCAGGGAACATGCAATTTGAGCAACTAAATAAAATAAATAAAGTGCTTCTTCCTCCTCTTTCTTCCTGCCTGCCTCTACTCATCGTCATTCCTTCTTGTACCTTTCCTTTAAAAAAAAAGAAAAAAAATCAAACGGCACTGAGCTTGTAATGTATATTTTATTTTGCACAAGCTTGCATATATACTGCACATACATTCAGTTTAAGAGAAGATGAAAGGCACACAAGGCAGTTGGACTACTGTATCCTTTAAGTGGTACAAAGCAAAGGTCAAAGTTTGGAGATTATACAAAAGCTTAAAACACACAAAGTAAAACCCCCTACCCACCCCCACCCCCAACAACTTTTTGTTTCCTGTTTTAAAATTTAGTAGCTGCCAAACTAAATTGTTTTCAACTTTTATCTGAAAATCAATTGTCTACTGCACCTTTTTAATTTTCTTTTTCATATGGACAGGGAGTCTCATTGTTTTTTATCATATCAATGAATATTACAGTACATCCTTGGTAATACAAAATTGTACACCTTCATCAAATAAATTAGGATAAATTAAACCAATAAATTATGCAAAGTCTTCAGAACAATAGACAACAACAAAAATCCACAATTGAAATCGCCTCTAGCTAAAAAAAAAAAAAAAAATCAAAAATTGACGTTATCAGTTCAGTTATTGTACTATATTCAAATCAAAGGGTCTTTATTACAAAACAAAAGAGCTTCATAATGCTATTTACAACATATTGCTAAATAATATAAAGGCAGTGTTTTGTCACGGTTTATACTATATACATGTGAAAAATGGCTGGGAATTAAGGGGGAAGCCACCACCTGGAATTCTTCTAGGAAGTGCCCAAACCAACCCACAATATATTTGTTTTCTAATCCTAATTTTGAAGTGGTAATATACAATTTTATCATATTTCCCCCTATGTGGAGGAATATAATTTTTTTTTAAATGCAGAACGAGAACATTTTTCACAAAGGAGAGTCAGTCTGTTTGCCTTTTCTGCCTATGTTTATGCATTTTTGGGAGGGTGGGCATCAGATTTGGGAGAGGGCTCAGTGGAAAAGACTCCAAATCCAGATTCCCAGCTTGCAGATTCTCTCGTATTCTTACAAGGATAATTATAAGAAGATGCAAAGGTTAAATGTCAGTTTTCCTCCCAGCTCTAAAGATGAGCATTTTAGCGTTCATTTGATAGATGATTTACAACCAACAGACCTACAGACAACAAAACTGCGTTCCTCCAACATAACATTTAAGTGCCACACAGTAACTGCTTTACTCCTATAACCCAGTTACCTTCTTTAAAGGGGAGCTTTTTGAAAACAATGCTTCTTGTAATTTGCAAACACAAAATGTATACCAGAAGGAAACATTCATACCATTCACACCAATGAATATTTTATAATATACATGGCAAAGAGATTTTGTCCGGTCCTACACTGCTTCTTTTGTGGGAGTCTGTAAACCACTTTTTCTTTAATGAATTTATGATTGCTTCTGGGGGCCATCCTATTTTTAAAGCCCCCCCAATCCTTAGCTTTATGACTTAATATCAACCTATATGTGTATGTATGTGTGTGTGCGTGGAGGGGTAGGGTTGCTTACTAAATGTCTTCATGTACATAGAAAAGAAATTTCATAAATTTACAGAAACTGCATCCTGCCCTTGACATCTGATGAAAGGGACTGTTATCTCTTAGAAGTAGATGGCAGGATTTTCGAGAATACTTGCAAGTGTCTGTGCACTCACTGCAGTGCTCCTAATAAATTCAACAGATGTTGTGAGAATGTAGTTATTTATTCAAATCTCATGTCTTATGTAACAACAGCCATGAGGTTCCATATTTACATTGTTTTATAAAAGTTCCCCTCTTCCTTTAGTGTTTTTGTTTTACTTTTTTTTTTTTTTGTTTAAAAAAAATTTTTTAACGATATTCACACACATCCCTAGCATAGTAACAAAGATTCTGCAAACAAAACACTTTAAATAATACTCAGAGGTACAAAGCAAACTGCAGGAAAATGTGGGAGAACATTTCCTTAAATAATCACTACATTGTACCATCTTCCACGTGGTTTTACCTTTTAATGTGAAGCGTCCTCATTAAACAGCCCGAGAGAGAGAGAGAGAGAGAGAGAGAGAGAGAGAGAGAGAGAGAGAGAGAAAGAATTCAATGTCTTGTTGCAAATAGAACATTCTTTTCACAAAACATAACAAATGTCTAAAAGAGGTCCTTAAATCTACATGGGAATAGGTAAGCTTTCCACTTCACACGCGTATATATGTATATTTTTTACATGTGTGTATATGTGTGTTTGTGTCTGTGTTCACACATCTGAACACACATATGTAGCACATGGTATGAAATATTGCTTCTATACTACTTTTCATTAGGCTAAGAAAACACAAGATTTGCACCACAGTTACAAAAAATTGGCTTCTACAAGAATTTTCAAAACTCGAATGCTGCTCAAACAATTGAGGAAAAAATAATTTGCGTTATCAAACTGTTCTAAAAATTCTCTTCTTCAAAAACATATTCTCCCGCTTTGTTTTAAAAAGACACATAATATGCATAGCTATCAACGTTATGTCAAACAGCCAGGAAAAAAAAAATCTCGTGTTTATTGCAGCTGTAGTAACTGGAAATAAAGTCAGAGATGAAACAGAAAGCCACAGAAGGCACAAGAACAATTGGACTTTTAGGGAAAAAAACTGATATTTTGAAGGATTTTTTAAAATCCCCCCGCTGGTGCATTTTAGGTCTAGGCACAGACTGTAACCTCAAGTGTATGTATAACAATAATTTAGGGTGAGCAGAAAATAAGTGGCAACAAAGCACGTCAACAAGGACTTCAGACTATTTTTTTGTCCCCCTTATATAAGCTGTCCCTCATTGTTTATTGTTCCACCAGAGAAAGTTAACTTTCTCCCAAGTAGCCAATGTTCATTTGGTGAGAGTTAAGATTTGAAAGCTGGTGATTGATAGAAAAAACAAAAACCTATTTGAGAGACAGGTATTTATCATTTTCCAATACACTAGGAGGTACAAGATTTTATGATTGTACAAGGGGAGGGGGGATCCCCGAAAAGCAAAGTCACGGAGTTCTATTTTCGAAGCAAAGAGGTGAGTGTAGACTCGCTGCAGTTTCTACTCTGAAGTCATTTCTGTGTCTTGCTGAACAGGGAGAGGATCTTATCGAAGGCCAGCACATCAACACTGGTTGTGAGCTGACTCTGGGACTGAATGTATCTATGTCACATAGACAGGCAGGGCGAATAGTACTGATACTCTACAGAGTCTGAAATCGATACAGAATTTGCACCAGATCAAGAAGATCCCAGTGGCCTGTCTCCACAGGTGAAAATGCTCATTTTGCACAGGGCCCCAGAATGTGGATACGAGGAACATGGAACAGCAAAGACTCTCGTGAACCAAGACTGTCATACTGCCCGATGAAGCAAGACAAACAAGTTGGGACCACAAGCTGGCTTCCCTATTTTGTGCTGACTGGATACTTTCCTTTTGTTTTCATTTTATTTTAATATAATGATTATCTTAACCTAGTTTTGTTTCTGTTTTTGTTTTCCAAGGCAGCCAGAACCAGAACAAAGTGCACCTGATGACTCTGGGTGCACTAGTAGAAGACAGTCAGCCAGATGATGTTTGGTTACAGGTGCCAAGAGAAAGCCAGTGGTGTGCATGCCACTGTCCTCTGTCCGCTGTGAGAGCCTGTGAGTCCCCTGAATTCGCAGGGCATCATAGGACGGTGCTGTTTAATTTAAAGTCAGCATGTTTTAAGGCTCTGTGCTGACAATAATTGCCTTCCTACATTCCTATCCATCAGCAGAATTCATAAATGATGTTACATGACAGCGACTGGGTCAGCCAGATAGTCACATGGGTCAACCTGCATTCTCCAGTCAAATGTAATTTTTAGAAAAATCAAGGGGCAAAATGATATTTATGTTGTATAGGATCTTAATACCAGGTCTGTTACTGTGTCAGTGGGGGGAGGTGCATATCAAAAGACCTCTGGGGAAGAAAGGGTCTGGAAGACACTGTTAGAATGAACAAGGGATTCTCACCGCATCTGCACACAACCCTGTCTAACAAAACAAGTGTGAAGTCATGCAACTTTTTCAAAGCAGGACTAGGTCATTGTATGCGTTTGAAAAACTGGAAAGAAAAAGAAGAAGGAGGAAAACCATTGAAGAAAGCATCAAATAGCAGCTAGCTTTCTTTCTGTGTTGAAATTGTATCCTTGGGGTGAACCCCACATCTTCCTATGCTATGCACTCTTCTCACATTTTGGTCAATACTAGCTTCTGAATTAGAAGAGACTTTATCAAACTTTTTAACATGCTGTACCTAAAATGAAGAAACACTCAATGAGACAGCCACCAATCTGAATCTCTGTCAGGGTAGTGTGGAATTGTATATGGAAGCAGGTCATTCTTACATATGGGCTCCTCTTGGAGGAGGCGATAAAGTCAGCTAACAGCTGTCTATAAGCTGCTAGTGTAGGCAGGACTTTTATGGTCCAGCTGGGATGTCCTTTATTCCTTACTAGAGAAAGGTATTTAGAAAATAGTGTTTTTTTTTTTAAGTGTTAACTATTAAAGAGAAATAATAATTATTTAAAACATATAAACAAAGTTGAGCATAGAGGAGATTTGAAACGTATGTGCCTTTTAATATTTAAGCAAAAAAATATGATGATAACAAGTGACAGGGGAAACCCCTCCCACTTCACCCCCACCCCCAGGAATATTGATATAGACTCACTTCTTGGTAAGGGGAACCGAATGTAAAATCTGAGAGCCAGCTAGAAGGTTATTTGTGAAGTTCGAATCTCATCTTAAAACAGAGGTTTCATGCAAAATCAGTTGGCCACCCTCATACACTGGAACTATTAGTTTGGGGAGTTTGCCCTTTCTTTTAGGAAAGGTTTGACAACGATTATTTTTCTTGTTTAACATTGTGGTGTTTTTTTTGTGGGGGGTGGTACTTTTGAAAAGCAAACTATTTATCTGCTATTGGTTTGATTTTTAAACGTGTAATCAAAATGTACTCACTGAGTTCAAAGCAAACCAAAAATTTCAGCACATGAAGTGGTGCCATTGGGTTTTCCAAGCTCTTGAGCAGAAGAAACGAGACACAGCACTGCATGCAGAGCGGTGCTGTGTGCTGGTGTCTCACTGCTGTCTCCGTCTGCAATAAACCAGCAACCCAGCAGAAACATCCCCGACAAAGGCCCTTCCTTGTTAAGGTAGACTTGACACATGCCAACCTTCTTTTTCCCTGAAAATGAACCCTATTTTTAAGTCTCCAAATGTTAAGGGCCTTGGGCAAAAGTAAGTAAACTAAAGATGGAGGGGACAGATGGAAAACAGAAGAAAATGAGAGAAAGGTGAGGAGGAGGAGGAGGAATCACCAGGTGACTTCCTAACATACCCACACCTCCCATACACATAGATGAAATCAGAATCTAGACACGCACGGCTTGGACATCCACAGAGGACAGCTACTATTCATACATTCGAAAAGAGTTGTTGAAATTTCTACTCGTGAAGCAGCTCTTGTAGGCAGTTCGGGGATTTGAAAATCTCAGGGACTTCACTATCCAGCTTGCAGATGACCTTGTATATGGCCTTCTTCCAGGAAGGATCAACATCTTTGCCTGCGATAATGGCATTGAAAAACTCCCGTAATGTGATCTGCGCAACTTCCAGGAATCTCTCTGGAACCTGCTGATACAAGGAGACAATGGCATTAATAAAGTTTTCAGTTTCAAGTCTCCTGTTCTTCAAAGGAAACTGAGCTAAATTCTTTCTTTCAGAAAGGGGCTTACTCGGCACCTGCAATTTCTAAAGATGGCCAGCCTCTGTTCTCTTACGTAGAGTCGTTATATATAGTAGCATTGTAATGTGGGGTTGACAGCTCTGTAGAGTTGTAGGAGCAGTCAGGCAGCCCCACTGAACAAGGAAGATTTCGTTGAGGATATGAGGGTGGAAATAGAGGCCACGTTTTTGGTAGCCCTCTCTCCACTAAACAGATGTATTACAGAAGTAAGGTTCAAACTCATCTTTCAGAATTTGAATTGCTTTTCCTTTAGCTTTCTATTATGAAGGCAAAATGTATTCTCATTCACAGTCAAATGTACAATCAGATTTAAACTGAACTCACATTTTATAATGAAGAAAACCGTCTAAAATCTCAGCTTCCTGCTTGCAGCAGCGGCTGCTTGATTCCAGTGCTAGCTACATAGATGCTACCCACCTAAACGCTAATTCATATAATGTGTACTTAATACACACATTGAATTCATCTGCATTGCAGTTTACATTCAAACAGGAATAAGTTCATAACATTAAGGTGGAGTCCCAAAACAGAAACTTTGTGCTGAATCCTCACTCTGTAACAGTAACTTCCTTAAGATTAGAACTGCTCCACAAAAGTGATTTATAGTGCTGCTAATAACAAAAACTGGCATGTCTGCTTGCTGATGATCTATCAGGCACCATGTGAGGTACTGAAGTGAATTAAGTCATTCCATTCTCCCCATTCTCCCGGAAGCGCTACTATCCCCAATTTAGAGTGAGAAAATAGAGGCTGAGAAAGGTTAGGAGTAGTTTAGTCATTCTGTTCCAAGATAAAAAGATTCTCTAAATATTCTTTTTAAAGTCCCTACTTGCTAACTTTTTTTCTAGAGCAGTTACGTTGTTATATGTGTGCATACCATTTATTATTCCATAGCCTGACCCCTCCTCTAGGGAAAGGAGTCCCTATAGATATGCTTATTTCATATTCTCTGTAAATTACTCATGGCAAAGCATGGCTTACCTTTCCCCACATCAAGATAATGGATTCACAGAATCATTCTGTGAACTCCTAATTTTCGAAGTACACCCAGACACTCAGTAGATTTCTTTCAGTGGGGTACTTATGGATCAGCCGTGTTTTAGTTTTATAAAGTGTGGACAGAGGAGGAAGCAGATACATTCTAGCTGGATATGCAGGCAGATCTTTCTACACAAAAGAAGTGAACTATTTCCACCTCAGCCCAGAGATGCCACCTTCCAAGGTGAAAAAGGGGGAACTGTCAGGTTGACATAGTTGATCTCTTTCTCATCTTCTCTCAACTTTTGAAATAGATCTTTTCATAGTAAGTCACTGTCAAAGAAAACTAAAATGGTCACTAGAATCCCTGTTGTACACATTTCCAATTGGCTACAGAAGCTCATTGCTTCCAATGGCATGTGCTTGTCCTTTATAAAGAAACCTAATAACGGCCCCCCAGGGATCAAAAATAGGAAATGACAGGGGCTCCCATCTGGGGCTGATCAGTCTAGACAAAATGAGAATTCTGAGTCGCCCCTCTGAAAGACATGCACCCTGGCCAGTGTCTCAGGATACACTGCCAGGAAAATGATCCTCAATGCCAGGCCACCATGAATGCACAAACTCAACCAACCCGATCGCTTCTCCCTGCTGAAACGCCCTCCGGATTTTCTCCAAACTCAGGTGGTCCCCCAACTCCCAACTCCCGTACACAGGCGCACACGTGAGTACTTGGCATGGGACGTGCCTGGAGGATAGTCAGCTGCCCACTCCCCTGCTGCTGACAAAGAAGCCCCTCAGGAAGCTGTTGGAGTCTGTGGCCCTCTCCCCTGAATTACTCTTCCTGTTCTGTCAGGTGGGCACTGCTGGGGACCGCCTGGGTGCAACCGCGCTCCAGCTCCTTGACTTAGGCGCTGCTAGCCAAACGCTTCAAAAATATAATCAAAGGCGTTTATTAAAATAAACATTTCAAGAAAGGTGTTCCTAGAACACTAGGCTTCCGCACGGAGCAGCAGGCTGTGGGACCAAGGGAGGGAGGCCGCAACCCCAGGCAAGCGAAGGGCGGGAGCTGAACCCAGGGAGGCTGGGGCCAAGGCAGCAGGACTGTCCCCTGTCGGAGGAGGGAGAAGCCTCTAGAAGAGCATCCACGATAGAGGAGGGATGAAGTACAATTTTGGGGTGTCCTGAGAACAAGTCACAGTCACTTCTCTGGGGGAGGGGGTGCTGCCTTCACCCTATTATTCATATCATTCATTGTGCTTGTTCGTGGGTTTAATCTTGCTTTATACATTCATTTCTTTTGGTAATAATCTTGGGTAGTATTCTGATATCTTTTGTCTGTGTGTCTTGACATGATTTAATGTTCCACCTAAGTTGCAATGAACTTATTCTAAGATGACTTTTGATAAAAAGCCCTGGGCCTATTCTGTGCATGCCCGGCCCGCAATGCTCAGTACTCAGCACAGCACCTCTGCAGTCTTTGATAAGTAGTGCATAATTAGGTCTATCCTTCTTGTCACTCCATATTGCACTAGGGTTGCACCTCTCTTCTCTCTCAATACTTAAAAAAAAAGGGAATTTTAAAATAACGAGAATGTAAAAAGAGAATTAAAAGAGCTGAAATATATCTCAGAGCTCATTTGATAGATGAGGAGATGGTGAAATTCTATGAGATGAAGAGATGCATGTGAAAGAACTTGTCCAGGCCTCCTTCCATTAACCCAAGTTGGGTCCTTTTAAATGTATTTTCCATCATTTCTACTTAAACAAGGCATCAAGATCTGGACACGCTGTGGCTGTGATTGAGGAAAATCACAGAAGAGCAGGTAACATCAAACAGGTGGGAATGGTATAACAGATTCCCAGGAGCAGACTTTGCTTATTGGTTCACGTTTGGGAAGGGATGAAGTCTTTGTGAAAAAATGAAATGTTTGGTCAACTTAGAGCTTATGTTGAAGGCAATACTAAATGCACTGAGCCGGAAAAAAGAAAGCGATCATGAGACCCTCTACTTCTGGAGCAGGAAACTGATGGAGAGCACATTGATTTCTCAGAAAGTGCCCAGGCACAGGCCATTCACAGATCTGTGTAGTCGCACCACCTGTGACTAAAGAGGAGCTCCCCTCTCTGCTTGAATAGGTCCCCCAGCTCCATTGAACAGAGTCTGCTTTTGGATACTTTTTGAAGGGTGTCTTAGAATTCAGGCTTAGGAGGATGATGCCATCCGGGTTTTTCTGTACTTCTTTGCACCGAATGGGTTTCCAATCACTAATAAACATCTGCAGAAAATCCCTTAGTGACAAGTAAACCCGTATCTGGGTTTCTTTTAATAGAACCCAGCAATCTGCAAAATGAGCTCTGGAGCACCTCCTCAGCATCAGGTGGCAACAGTCAATCAAGTGTCTGGAATGCAAGACAATGCAGGCTGGAGGGGGAGGGAAGGCCAGGCCAGGGGACAAGCCTCAGGGAACAAAACAAAAGGCTCCTAAAGTCTCTGGCTGCAGCCCTGAGGCTATTGTGAGAGCTGCTGGGGCAAGAGGCACGGAACTTTGCTTTGGTAAAAAGGCATCTGTCTCATGGAGTCTTTCACCCCCAAACATCTTGCCTCTGCTGCCTTAATACTTAAGAGGAGAGTGAGCTATGAACATGAGGAACTTGCATGGCTCCTAGATGGGAGGAAGCTAGTGCTCAGCATCTACCAAGTTCAATACAGCTGTTTGAGTCTCCTGAGGGCAGAGCAGGCCTGTGGGCTGCAGTGACATGGGACACGGGACGACGTTTTAAATCTGCTCAGTCCGTGAAACACATGCACACATGCGTGTGCACGCACACTGGTGTGTGGAGTGGGTGGTTGTTTGGCTGATTTTTTTTTTTAATTGAAATGAGTGGCAAAGACACATTTCCCCTGTCTTCCTCCTCCTCTTCTCAGTTGCCTTACCTTCAAGGATGATTTGTTTTATTAAACGGACTGTCCCCAGCCTCTGCAGCACATAATAAAAGCCTGACATAGCAGGCTGCCTGCCTTCTGCGTCCTGCAGACACTCATCATAAGTGTCAGGACATACCAAGGTTAGCGGTCACTGGGAGTGTGCTCGCTGCCCAAACCTTGCCAAACGCTCTTGGCAGCTGAATGAATGTCACAGAGAATAGAAGGGGGATTACAAAGGTTAAAAAGAAGAGAGCCTCTCTGATTTTCTGGAGAAAGAGAGGCTGAATTCTCACACCTCTCCAATATCCATCAGCTCATCCCTCCGTCTCTTTCGGGAAGGACCCTCACCTTGACCCTGGCGGGGTTCCCCACGGACACGTTTCCATCCCCAGGTCCCTTGAACACTTGGGTCCACTGGCCAAATTGTGTTGTGAAATCATCTTTGCTGAAATGGACAGAAAAGAAACATGCCTAGATGCTCCCCGTTCCCCTCCATGGACAATCCCAGGCTGGGAAGTTTCCCCAAGGTTATCACCAGATTACAATCTTATCGGCGGGCATCATCTTTTCAGTTCATCTTTTCAACTACTCTCTTCTTTTTTTTCCAAAGTTAGTTCAAGGGGAAGATGGAGAAGGAAAGCTACACCTGGGGCAGGAGCGACTAACTGATAGAGGAGCGAACCCCTGTCTCACATTTTGGTGAATTAGTTTGTGTGTGGGTTCTTTCTTCTTCCTCCTCCATTTTTTTTTAATACTATAAAAGGGCAATAAAATGCTGACTGGAAGGGGACAATGTCAAGGAGAAAAGGGTACTGGTATTTTGGATCCTCTCGCCTTGGAGAGAGTTATTCTTGTCACAAACCCTTTTGTCTGCATCTGCTGACTGCTCGCCCGTAGCCAGCAGCATACTTTAACTGTTTTGTCACCTCCGCGCTCACATGCATCAGCTGTTGGGCTTTTGTTACGGGTATTGTAGAACTAATCCGCTGTGGCTGTTCTACTGTGCAGTAAATAAAACAGAAACGGTCTTCTCAGACAATTCTGCATGAATATTTCAGACGGCTTTTACAACTCCGATTCACAAAATCAAATAAATAAATAACTCCCCCAGCCCCCCAGCCTCTCCCCACACACAGGAACAAAACCCCTCAAACCCAGATGCCTCCAAGTCACCCGCGTTGAGGGCGCTGACTTGAGCCTTCAAGCAATTGTTTCAGTGACGTTGAAAGGACGTTGCTCCCTAAACTTTACCCCCTGGTATTTGCCTGTATGACCAGAGTTAAACACCTCTCCTTCAGAAAACGGAGAAAGCAGCTTTAGGATTCTGGACAGCTACTTTCCCCTTGGGTTTTCTAAGAAATCTCTTAGATTAGTGCTTCCTTGTGAAACAGCTCTTATTATTTCCATCTGTGCTTGCTCCCTCCCTTTCACACATCTGAAAAGGGTCAGAAGAAGTCCCGTGTGCATCTAGTTCATTCTAAGAACCTTTCCAGAATGTTCCACCTGCACAAGAGCAGGCATGGGAAACAGAACTTGTGGCTGGGTTGTCCCAAACTGAATTAACATCATGAGACAGCTCACAATATAAAGACCGTACGGGTCCAGCCTAGTCAGCTGGGTGTCTAGGCGGTGTCTAGTTGTCTTTGACATGTCCCACAGGCACATGTGAGCGTGCATGCACAAACGCGCGCACACATCTAGAAAAGGGGACAAACCTGCAGTCCTTTCCCGAGTATTCCTTCGCCCTAGTGTGCACATGATCCCTCTAAGCAAACTCTCCCACCCCTCCTGCTTGTTAAGTAAATATTGGTCAAGGAGAGACTTCTATCCCGATGGCAGTGGCCTAAGCTGGGGACTTGGGGCACAGGCAGAGGGTCTTAAATGGATAAACTCAGACGTGTTAGTAACTCTTCACAGAAATGATCAGATTAAAAGGCAGGGACAGATTTGTTACCACAGCTCCTCTCCACAGCCTCATGCTCACTGTGTTTTCTGCCAGACACAGAAACGAGGAATCATGGGACCTTGAAATGTGGCTACAGGAAGCAGCCACGAAGGGCCCCCCTGGCCGTCACGCATACACCGATCCTGTGGGTGCAGCCCAGGACAAGCTGGCCCTTCAGAAGGGAGGAAGATGCAGGGGTTTCCCAGAGCAGGGAAGTGGCCTGGCAGTGGAAACCGGACCTGGAAAGCAGGAAAGAGCCTCCAAGTAGAAGACGGTGCTCATCCTGGGGGCCCCTACTGTGACTGATGAGCGGTGTCAAGCAGCGTTTCAGAGAGGCTTTGAGGAGGTTGGCTGGGACAATTTTAGTGACTGAGTCACAAGTTAAGAAAAGTTGTTTTGAGATTCTTAGGTTTTAGTTCAGCCATTTGATGCTCGGGACTTGATACTCCGTCAGGGGCTGAATGTGCTTCCCTGGGCAGGTCAGCTTTCATATCACCTCTGCAGATGAACTTCTGTGTGTGAAACTTTGAGAACCATGCCAACGAGCGAGGTGAGGTGTTCTATGGGGGTCTAGGTTTGAACAGCGCACCACCTTCTGTGTTTGGAGGGACTGAAGGTATTAGGGAACTCTGGCTGGGAAGCCACCTGCCAGGGTTACATCAACCCCAATGCAGGAGACAAGGGACTTCAGACTTTGATGCTCCGTGTGGCAACAAACTTTGGAGAACCTTAGAGGGTCTGATTAGGGGACAACCTGTGTAGTTTCAGCACTGGAGGGGCTCACTTCCGAGGTACGTGTTTTGCTACTGAAACATATGGAGATTAAATGCTTATAGGAAATGGTTGAATTTCAAAGTTGTCCTTAAAAAAAGAAAGAAAAAAAAAAAAAGACCCAACCAAACAAAAAAAAAAACCCTGTTTCCTCAGCAAAGAACATGGCAATAACCGTCTGTATCATTTTTTTATAAACCTTCAAAAGAACAATGTTCTGTTGAGCAAAATTCAGTAGCATTCTGTAAACATTAATTTAAGGAAATCAATAGACTCGGTGAGCTAAAGCCATATTGCAAGATAAACTGGCCGGAGTGCCACTTTGTTAAATAGATTTTCGTTTTCTCGGCTAGATAAAGACAGTTTCAAAATGGGGCAAACGTGTTGCAACCAAGGTTTGAAAAGTATGTGGCCTTCAAACAGTCTGCTTGTTCCTACTACAAAGCTGGACAAACAGACTTTACGGATGATACAAGGCCTGCCTGTAGACTTGGCTTTCCCATGCGGCATGGAGGGGGTTTCTTGTCTCACAGGAAGAGAAGAATACAAAACACGGAGCATTCAGGATGGAAAATGGGCTCAGGAGAAGGGGTTAAACTGTTGGGAGACTCAGGGAGCTTCAAGGACAGCGTCGTTGATGCTTGACTTTAGAGAAGAAAGGAAGAAAGAAATCTTTATTCATGCTGACCTGATGGGCGATAGGCCTTCTTGCCAAAATCCAAAAGCCGAACTCTCCAGAGGGTCTGGGATGAGAGGTTTCAGCTGGCGGACACTTGTCATGCTGTGTCATGCTCATGTGCGGGGGGGCATGGGGGTGGGAGCAGGCCAGGGAAGGAGGGTAAGAGCTGCACACCGGTCCCCAGGTCTCCCACCAATCCAGAGGAGATGCAGGATCATTGGGGAAAATGGCACTGGGAAAGCATGTTTCCCATGTGTTTGGGCCAGGTGCGGGGATCTCTTTGAGGTGGTGGCGGTCCAGGGCCACATTCAACCACCCGATACTCTCCATGTCATACCAGGCCTTAGAAATGGTGGTAGAGGAGTAACCATACATGACAAAGTGAGAATGGCCCCGGAGGAAAAGTAATAACAGAATTAATAGAATGAATTTGGCACGCCCTGGAGGAATAGTGTTTAGGGCAGCTGCTTCAAGCTGGCTCAATCCACAAATATCCCAAGGACTCGGGTTTGTATCCCAGGGAGAGGAGGAGCAACCAAGATGAACAACTAAATAAAATAAATAAAATGTTTATTCCTCCTCTCTCTTCCTGCCTGCCTGCCTACTCAAATTCATCCCTGCCTGCACCTTTCCTTTTTTTTTTTTTTTTTTAAAGAATAAACAGTCACGTGGAAACTGTAGGAAGGGAGAGCAAAGACTGGCCTTGAATGAACACTGGAAGCCACAGAAAGTGCCCAAGAAGTGGTCCACAGCGGGGGAAGCGAGGGGGCTGCTGGCATCACCCCTGGCATGGCAGCAGCATGAAGGAGGGCAGGAAGGTGTCTGAGGGGTTTCTGCTCCCTCACCTAAATGAGAGGGGCCTGTGCTTCGTGAAGCAAGTCAAGACAAACCCTGCAGGGTTTCACTCATGGGTGGAAAAATGGAATGGAGTGAGTAAAACAAAAACAAACTCTAAGAGGATAAGACTGAAAGAGTGGTCACCTGCAGGGAAGGGGGCTGGGGGAGGTGGCAACTTGAGTAAAGGAGACCAGTCGTGTGGTGATGAATGGAAACGAGATTCCAGTGGTGACTGTCAGGTAGGGTGTACAGATTTATGGGGTTGTACACCTGAAACTTATGTGTTATAAACCAGGGTTGCTTTAGTAATAACAATGATAGACGGTTTATTTAGAAAAGACAGAAATCATATGATATTTCTACACCTTTAAGATGTTAATAACATGTCACCATGTCATTACCAACGATCTGATAGAATGGAGCTTTGGAGGGTGACTTTCCGGTAATAGAAAAGAATGTTTTAGTATCTTCTACTCTGTTAATAATTTGTATATACCTTTTAAGCTATGTAAATATTCCATTGGCTACTCTGCCTATAAGCATCAGGATAGATTAGTCTCTCCCACCGCCCCAGAAATGGAGATACGAGCTTGCTGGGAATAGAAGGACCAGTGTCATTATAATAAACTCAATGAGACGGTTACAATTATTTTGTGGAACTGAACTTCTGTTGATTGAGTTCACTTAAAGTGGCTAGTTTCTTGGCTTATGCTTGGAGGTATTGGCGTTTATATGTGAGGAGACACAATGATGGTCTTATTTGGGGGGTAATAACTTTTCCCTCCCTCCCAGACTCTGCACATATCTCAAAGACCAATTCCAAGGACAGCAAAACAAAAAACAAAATCAGAGAGATGGCATCAAAATGAAAGTGAATGCTTTCCTATTCCTCTACCCTGAGACGAGGCTACTCTCAGATCTTAAGTAACTGGGGCGTTCTGCAGGGTCACATGGGCTGGGGGTTCAGTTCAGAGATGAGCCAAGACTCCCCCATCAAAGAATTAACTCTTTGGAATTTCTGAAACTACAAGGAAGGGCTGGACAGGAAACTGGCTCTGGAGGCCACATTCAGTCTCTGGGAATAGTCTTCATTTTTTTACACTCTTTTGGAAATATAAAACCATTGGCCAGATCTGGCCCGCAGATCATACTTTGTTAAAAGCCCTACTCTTAACCAAACTTGGAGGCTAACAATTTTTCTGAAAGCCTAATGCCCTTTCATTCTTCACTAATCCTGTCCACACACCTACCAGCAGGGACTTCAACCTGCAGCGGTGTGCCGTCCCCAGACACACCTAAGGTTACCATGTCCTGGGACGTAGAGTTAATAAATCCACAAAGATGGCCAAGAGTAGGACTTTAGTCTTGCTCAAATTTGAGCATAAATTTTTTTCATCAGGTACTTTCCTGCCAGTGAATGTGCCAAATGGAAGAATCTGTCCTCCTTCACCATATAGCTAATGAAACAGCTCAACACTTAGATGGAAGAAGAAGCAGTGTCTCACTCTGTTTTCCATGAACTTCCCTTCGAGGCAGCTCCATGAATCACATGCCACTGGTGTCTGAGTTCAAGAAAGACTTGAAGTTTAGCTTTCACTAATTACTGGGTGATGGTGGTATAAAGCAACTAGGGCCACGTGGGGTGCCATTTTTGGATGGGCGGTTAGCCAAAGACAACATGGTACAAATATTCCAATATGGCATGAAGGGAGGCTGGGGTACAGATAATACACAGTTGTTCCTGCTTGGCTGGGGAATGCGTTGCATGATTGTTTTCTGCAGCAGGCTCACCTTCCTAAGGAAGCTTCGTCCGCACAAACATTAAAGCCTGCCTCTGGGCCCTGTATTCATGTTGGTGGAGTATTGTGAGTCATCTGGGGAGAAACTGCTAAAAGTTGGGGGCAGGCAGGATGAAGGTAAGAGAACTGCTTATAATAAGCACCAACGAGGCATACAAACGACATCAAACCAGAGACACCAGGTCCCGGGGCCCCTGCGCTTTCGCTGACAATAGCCTATATGCAGTCAACGAGTATTGGGGTTGCTTCGGGAAAGGACAGGGGTTAAAGGCCTCAATCCCATCCTTTGGTTTGGAGTGAAAGATATTTTTTTGTCAGAGAAATTCTGTTTTGCATTTCTAGGGGGTTCTAGTGGTCTCCTCTGCAGCACCCTTTCCAAAACTAAGGGTGAGCCCAATTTCAAAAGCAACTTAAGCACTTGTGAAGGGCTCTGGAATTCCTTTTTCTAGAAATGTAAGTGGTTTGGAAAAGCAGAGAAACAGATTCTAAAGTGGCCCCAGGAGGCTTTGAAGTCCTTTAGACCCAGTTCATGGGACCCGAGGTCACATGCAGTGTGAGGTCTCAGGACACTGTCAGGCCTAGGATTGGCCCCGCTGAAAGGTGATTTCAGAAGTTGACACAAGCTTATCTCCTAGACCGTCAGTCACTTATGGTGATAAATCTTTGGCACAGCCTCTAGAGTTAAGGAAATGTGTGGCCTTGAAGCCATAGCTTTTCGTCTTCCACCTGCTTCTGAGTCTGATTATTTCTCTGCCTTTGCCTCTCAAATCCCCGCACTTGTTCCCAGGAACACATTACCTTTTCACTAAAAGGCCCTATAGCACCAGACTGGGATTAAAATGCGAAGGTAGCCTGGAAATAAAAAGCAAAGAAGTTGGGTGCAATCACCACGAGGTAGATGAAAAACGCATATCCAAACAAACTGTGTGAAGATTTGATTCCTACCTACTCCCAAATCATCCAAAATCTCAGTGGAAAAAGACACCAGGGCCTTGGTTGCTACCTTTTGGGGATCAGTTAAAAGAAAGTCTGGTGTTGATTTTGCAAAACTTACCAACGAGCCATAGGCATGAAAGTAAAATAACTAAATCACAAATTCTGTTCTGAAAGAGGGGAGATGCTGTCTGCCATGCAGGGGTTCAATGCGTCAGGTACAGAGACTCGCCCCACTCCGAAATTTGTCCATCTCCTAGAAAACTCACAAGTCCAAGGGCCTCATGGACAAGTGTCTTCATTGCAGGACCATCCAGGATACCAAATAAGGTGAGCAGCAGAGAAATTCCAGTGACAAATTCAGTCAACATATTGTGCATGAATTTGAAAAATTAGTCTCTATCATCTCAGCAAGGGAGTCTCCAAGTGCACTACTGAGAGGCTACAAAATGGCCCTGGAGAACACTAAGTGTGCCCCTGATGATTTCAGCTCAGATGATTAAGCTACATCAGGGACACAAGGGTAGAAGTGGCCCCAGAGGGCTCCCAGGGCTTCCCAGCCCTGCTTGAAGCTTTGCCTGGTGCCTGGGAATTATTCCGAAGGCAGAAAGCCTTCTCTTCTATAATCACAGATCTCTAAGCTACAACAAGCTCAGTGTTGGGGTGTTTCTCTTTATAGGGGAGCAAAGGATGGCCACTCCACAAGCAGGGGATGCCAGGGGCAGACCCTTCCTCTGCTTCCTCCATCAGACCCTGCCACCCTGAGCTGCCCACACAGAACCTGGGGTTCTAGACCGAGCTCTCCTGGTCTGGTGTTACTGGAGGCAGGAAGAATCATTTTCCCTTTTCAAAACCAGTTTCTCATTGACCTGTCCCAATTCTGATGGGAAGTCCCGGTTGGCTCATCTGCTTATTTTCCTAATATTTGGGGTCATCAGGAAATGACACCATAGTAGGGTGACCGCTGGCAGTGACAAGGGACCTCACTTTGCTCTCATGAACATGAATCAGAGCCAGTGCCCCATGCTAATATTCATAGACGACAATATAGTAATTCTTGCAACTCTAGGGGGCAGGCACTGTCAATTGCTCCATTTTACAGATGAGGAAACCGAGGCACAAAAAGTCAGGAAGACATTGCCAAGGTTTCACTGAAAGAAAGCAGCAAGGCTGGGAATGACCCCAGGGTGTTCCCAGAGTCCACGCTTTTCAGTCCTAACACTTTCAATGAGTAGGGCCACTGACCTTGGAAAAACTGCCACGGATTTCCTTTATACGGTTTCAAGGTGATGCTTTTATATAAAGTAATACCTACTTGTAAGTAAACATTGTGCTTCTTAGCTGTGAATAATACGGAAACCAGAGCTCTCTTGTCCTTACTGTCATTTTTATAGATTCAAGTGAAAGAAAGTAAGGCTGTGTCTTCATGATCTCAGAAAGGCTAATACTTTCTGTACAAAAATATCTGCACGGCAGGGCAGATCTGCCTGCTTATTTGGCATGTTATGTCCTGTAGACATATTAGATCTGCCCCCCACATTGCCAAGTCTCAAAACTTGGTTTCGTGGGATCACTTTACCCAATATATGCTACTGAGATACCACTCAAGACATTCATCTGGAGGCTAAACTTCTGGGATGCCGAAGAAAGCCCCATCAGGAGGTGTGCGAGGTACAATAACCCAACGGTGGGGTGGCTGCCCACACCCAATGCTGCACTCCTGGTCTGGTCACTGTAACTGTCCCTCATGAAGGCAGGCAGACCGGATGGCATTACAGATGGGCAGCTAAAATGACCAGGGCCGCCCACCTACTGTATGGGATTAGACTTTTAAAAAGGATTAGACTTCTTAATCTGAAGAGACAAAGATTAAGAGAGAGCAATGATCAAAGTCTATAAAATCAGAAAGGAAGTGGAGAATATGCCCGCAGACCTGCTCACACATCCCAGGATATTATAACAAGGGATATCTCTTTAGAGTTCCTGGGAAATCACTTTAAGAGCCATAAAAAGAAGATACCATTTTCACAGCAGGTAACACATTTAGATAATTATTATCTTGAGGAGTGGTAAATTCTGAGAATGGAGGTTAGATTTAAAAAAGGTTTAAATAAACCCAGGGGTGATAAAAACCGTAATGATCTAATAATGGGAGGTTAGGAATGTTCCGCGTACATCCTGATTCTTTTGAAAATGATTCAATCCACAACAGGCACTCACCTCTCCCGACATGTCTCCTGCCCAGGGCTGGGTGGCCAAGGACCTGGCCTCCTCTCTCCACTTTCTCAGCTAGATCGTTCCTCTTATTCACACCAGGACCCAGGAGCTCAAAGCTCAGGAACCTGCTCCAACATGACAACTCATTCCAAGGGACTTCATGCTAGGGGTCTGAATTATAACTCAGGTCCCTCAAATGACATGATTCCCATAAACCAATGTCTTCTCAAAGACAGAGACATTGAAAACATCTTAAGTGGTCATGACTGGGGGTTACAAACTGATTAGACACTACTGGGGAAGCAGCTCAGAGTATGCTAACACAGATCAATTCATTCAAATTTAAAGGAAAATTAAACATACCAATAATGTAATACCCATTAAGGTCCAAGATATCAAACTCTAAAATTGACGACAGTCTGTGTAGAAACCAGCACACTTTACAAACGCACTGACTCAGTTCAATACACAGAATGAAACTTTAGAGAACTGTCTTAGCACATTTTCCAAAGTCAAGTGTTAATCACGTAAAATATCAAATCATAGACCAAATCATAGATCAAATCATGAGAGACTGGGGAGGCTATGATGGCAGAGGGAAGGGAAAGGACCTTTGACTGGGGGGAAGAGAGGTACTGAAGATTCCATTCCGGAAAAGCAACCGTCCGACGACTACCACAGCACCACAAGGCATAAAGAGTATCTTCCGTCCTCACATTTTAGACTGCTTCTGAAAATGGGTAGAACGTAACAATGTGGAAGAGAGGCACCAAGGAGAGAAGGGGGTGGGGTGGGGGGAGAGAAGGGGTGGAGAAGAAAGGAAGGAATAAATGTTGATGCTCCCGGAGCTTGCCATCCCAAACTGGGAGCCATCCTTTGGTTTCTTGGTAAATTGCAAGTTTGAAAACATGGGGCCTGGCTTTGGGGAGCTATTCAAAGTCTCTATTCATCTGGGGACAGGATGGGGGCGGGGGTGATGGGGGTAAAGAACCACCTTGCTTCTCATTTGGGCAAGAGAACAGGGACATCTGGAGTTCAGAAGTCGAGGAAAATGGGGAAGAACCAGGAAGATGAATACGCGATCAGCAGCCACACAAAAGGACGGAGCAAAAGGAAGCCTGGATTCGGGCACGGGCGTCTGGCAAGGAGGCCGGCAGCAGGGCTAATGAAGCATTTGTGGCGTGGGCCGTTTGCCAGCGCAACAAAGAAGATGTGCTTGGGCTCTGCAGATGTGCCAGGGCCCCCAGAGCAAAATAATGACATAATCACCATCAGTGTCACAGACCAGACTGTACACAAGGTGACGGGGAGGGGGGCTGGGGTCCACCCAGGGAGGACTCGCCCTCACCCTGGGATGCAGGCAGCGCCACGCACCCTTCAGCTCTGGACACAGTTTAAATCCCAGGGGGATACCGGTCCCCAGCCTTGCTGGTGTCCCTCCAGTTCCAGCTACTCTTGAGGAGGCGACAGACCTCTGAAAAGCTTCAGAGAGATGTGGGCTGGTTGGAAAGGCCGGATAAGAGCGGCAGACGCAGAGTTTTGAGTCCAAGTCCCTCTGTCTTCTGCTAAGTTCTGAACTCCAATTCTCCCCAGCCTGTCCCCCAACTCTCCCCAGTCTGTCCCAGCCATACGACCCGAGACATGCACATTGTCAGAGACGTCTGTGTCATCTGCTGTAAAGAAAGCGCAGGAAGTATTCTGGGCCCTGGGGAGGACACAAGCCGGTGTCTCTAAGAGAGCTATGATGGCCACCCGAAGGCCACAGGCAGCCGTCCGGACCATCTTAAAGGCAGCCTCTCAGGGGCCCTGTCACCTGCGCCTGGCCCTTGCCCCATCCCCAAGGTGGGTGTGTCCCTGCAGCTGTCTGGCTTTTAAGTGACTTTTGTCAGTTTGAAAGTGAAAGTCTGTTTGAGGAGCTGAAAGAACAATAGCCCCGAGCCGGAAGAAGGGCTTGTAGCACAAAGGACTTCCACTACACTAGTGTCCCTTTTCATCGCTTCTAATGAAAGATTCATAAGATTCACTTTAATTTTTCATGATCCCCTTTTTGGTATGACTATATTAGTCGCCTCAACCTCCATATACAGGTTCTCTTTAAATACCGCAAGATCTGTCGCCAAAGTGTTTTCAAAGAGCTACAGTTATGGGGACGGACTGTAGGTCTGAGGGACCCGAGGATTTCCCTCTGTGTGGCCGTGGACACAACAACCTGCTGACCTTTACCCGTTCTGTGTGCCTGCGTGCACCGCGCCGAAGTGTCGCCTGCTTTCCTGGGCTCTGCCCTCCTGGGCAGGGCGTAGAGCACCGTCTTCCTCCACAGTCCTAATGGCTGACCCCACACATCTTTACTCTGAGTCTCTGTCAGATGGGGCAGGGCTGTGTTTGCTTGAAGCTGCTTTCAGTGACAAGTCGCACTGAAGTTTGGCTGAAAGCAACCAGTGCAGGTGAAACAGTATTTTAAAACTGGAGCCATCGACTTTCGGGGGTCAAACGCCTGGGCACTGCTAGAAAGAATGCTAAAAAAGGTCTGTGCTTACAAACATTAAACTGAAGTCGAGAGACAGGAGTGCAAGGTCACGAAATTCTCTGCCCTACGCCTGGATGAGAAGCAGAGTTACAGTGAAAGAAAATATGGAGGGAGGGCAGGGCAGAAAGAGGAAACTGGACTTGAAATGGGGGTTGAGCTTGAAAACCCACACTGGAAGGGGCTTCCGTTAGGTGAGTTAGTTGGGTGAATCTGGCCGCAGAAAGAAGTAGGCTGGTTTTCCAAAGGTGGAGAAGACTTCTTCAGACACTGAACCGGGGATGGGCCGGACTCAGTGGTAACATCCCACTCACGGCTCCACCCCCAGCAGTGGCCTTGGCGAGAACTTGTCCCCCATCTCCCATCCATAGCTGTTGGTGGGACGCAGAAAAAGGGCCCAGGCAAGGAGAACTGAATGTCAGACAATAGCCATCCCTCCACACACAGTCTGGGCTCTTCCCTCATTTCTGAAGGACAATGAATTATGAAGGCCTTAGAGGTAGGTCCAAGCAAGGGGAGGCCCACTGGTCCCAGCCCCACGGCTGGCTGCCACCCCTGTTCTGGCTTCGCCTGTCGGGGCACAGCGACCCAGAGAGCCCATAGATCACGGGGGGCGGGTGCTGGGGTGGGGGGAGCGGGGAGGAAAGCAAAAAGATTTTTTTTGTGTGTGCGCCTGCCCTTGTATAATTCTATTCTCACTGTGAACTCATCCATACACAAAACACAAGGACAATTTTTTTTTTTAAAGAGAGAAAAGCCACAGGGTAGGTAGCAGCCGAAGCGGCCTCTCAGCGGTGTGTTAAAAAGGATGGTCTTTTCACCAAATCATTTCACAGAGGCAAAACAGACAAACACAAAGAGTTGAGACTTTTTCTCCGACATTAAATGGAGTAACTGATAAGGTCAGATATATGATACCTAAAGACATGAATCTGTGAACTCTTGAAGTCAAAGGGCCTCTGTGCCGAGGAACAATCTTTCAAAGGAAATAGATCATAGAACTCCACTGAATCCGCTTTAAACTTTATGGAGCAGGAGGAGAAAAAGCTCTGAGTAGGGAAGCTTGACAGAAGAGCCTTGAACTATTTTCTGAAGGAAAGATGAGACCCTCCCTAGGCTGCCACAAAACATCTTTTTTTTTTTTCTAAAGGCTCCTCTGAACTTTGATATGTGCCAAGACACCGTCACTGAAAGCCGTATAATTATGTGCCATAGCCACTGTCGAAAATGCTTTGTTCGCCCCGACAAAGGACAATAAGCAAAGTAAAGTGACATTACGCTCCCTCTTTTTCTTGAGGAATGTTGAGAAAGGTCATGGAATGCTATCACTGATAAAGCCATTGAGTAAGGAGGTTTTCAAGTTGTTCTCACTGAGCCTGTATCTAACCCCATGACCAAAAAAAAAAAAAAAAAAAAAAAAAAAGACCCAGGGAGCAGCAGAACACGCAAGGACACTGCCAAACAGATGAGGACTCCGTGGGACTGCTTCATTATGTGAATCAAACCTTGGATCCCTTAAGGACAGTGGGACAAAAATGGAGCCCCCCACCCTCACCCTACACACGCTGGCAGTTCACACCACTCCGACCCGGAGCCTTTTCCGCAGCCCTACTGTCTCAGGCAGTCGCTCTGAGCGAGGATCATGTTCCCAGTCAGCCATGTGGGTCCACATATTTGGAGAACATTCATTTAGTCTCTTAAAAGATCAATTTGGCTTGTCAGTGGAGGACTGGCAAGGAGACGCACACTAAGGGTTCCTTCTCCTCCTCACCACCCACCAAGAATGTGTCGTGTGATCATTTAAACGGCTCAGCAGCTTTGAGGCCAAAGACGAGCAGCAGTGAAAGGTTTTCGCTCATGCGCCAGTTTTCCAAATGATCACTCATATTTAAGTGTCTATTTGGAGCAGAGGGATGCGCTTCCTAAATCCACCTGACCTCGTTTTTCTTTAAAGAGATGACAATGTGAGTGAAAGACTTGCAAAGGTATTAAACGTTAGCGTGTGTGGTGTTGAAAGCAGGTGTGGGTGGGGCCTGGTGCATCCAATATGTGTATGCATGTGTGTGCATGTGTGTGTGGAGGGGGCTGATTTTTCATTTTCATTTTCCAAAAGGAAAGTGAGAGAAAACAGAAAGAGGTCTACAGAAGCATGTTTCTTGTCTGTCATGTCACATCTAGAAAAAGAGTAAAGTCTCCCTCCGCGCAGTGAGATACCAGTACCCTAAGAAATGGTGTTTACAAGCCCATCGGCCCATAAGTCCATGAATCAACTCCCCTGTTCTCCATTCTAAACCTTCCATTCCCAAACCTGGGTCTTAAGTCAGAGCAAGGGAGGCTGGTGACTCTTACTGGGAATTGGGACCTTGTCTGTAGATGCATGTCAAACCACTGACCAGCCCAGGGGGCCACCTAGCTGATAGTGAGGGGAGCAGCCATGCAGCACCCGAGGGTGAGAACAGTGTCAGCATAGTCTTGGAAATCACAGAGATCATTTCCTTTTTTCCTGCCACATTTCAGGCTAACAGAAAAACAAACCTCAGCTTATCTGCCCTCAGCTCAGAAGCATCAGCCTGGAGGTGTCCATCGCATTCTTTTCTCAACTTATAAGCACCCCACTAACTGCAATCTTGAATCATTCTGCCTTTCTCAGTTGCCCCAGAGAAGGTGGTTAATGCAGGTAAAGAACCCCAATGTTGGGGTGAGGGGTTGTCTGTCTTTTGGCTCCTTCAGAGGTGCAATTCACCTCATGAGTTCTCCAGGCTGGCTCTCTGAGTCTACTTCTTTGCAAAAAACATGCAAACCAGCCCTGAAAAACTGACAGTTATCACTCTCTCTAGTCCCACCACAGTTGTGAGAGAAACAAAAGGCAATAAACCTCAACTCATATGCCTCTAAAGTCAGAAGTCTCAGTTTGATTTAAAAACTGGGAAGGAATCCCAAACCTCCTTTCTCGTCCTATTAAAAAAAAATGTTGGAAGCTCTTCTGAGTGAAGTGAGTGACGTGTGGGAACAATAGCATAACACCTGGGAAGAAAAACTGATTGTTGCCGGTCTCATTCCATGTGAGAGAAAGATGCAGCCAGCAGATGAAGGCCCCTGCCATGCCTTCGCAAACTCAGGTTCAGAGAGACTCATACCTCAGGGAGGTGGGCCAACAACCTCTCCTTAGCACAAACTGAAAGTGCACTTCAGGTGCCCCCTTCCACACTCCTCTGAGGCCCTCACCACCCTAAGTCCCAGTGCTGTGCCAAGAATTGGGCAGTTGCATAAAGGGATACAAAAGATAGAGGAACTCTCCTGTCATGTTGGAGGTCCTGACTCACAAAAGCTGGGAAACCCCAGGTCCAGAGGAGAAGGGACACGGCCCTCTTTGCCAGTGAGAAAACTTGCCCATCTACCTCATCTTCCTGCAGGACTCAGCAGCCGCACCAACCCAGAGAGCCATTCATCAGAAGCAGTGGTGAAGGGGGAGGGTCCTAAGTAAAGACAGAGGTGCCACCAGCAAGCTATGACAGCCAGAGCTGGAGCAGAAAGCCAAAAAAGACAAGGGGTAGGAGCAGAGAAAGAGGCAGAAAGTAGTATATCAAAGGAGGGAAAGAATGAGCCCTACCCTCCCTCATCCCAACCCGGCCCCATATATTTAGAAAGACTATAACAGGAGAAAGCTGAAGGCCCACTGCAGTGTTTCTAGCTGTTATATGAATATCCACAACTTTCTTATTGTGCATTCAATGATTTTATACTGGTAAACACTTACAAAAGTGCCTAGAATGTAATGCACTCTCAATAAATATGAGCTATTTTATTATTGCTACAAAGAGCTGATGGAGAAATTTTAAAATGCAGTAAATGGGGTGTTTCATGATTTGAGCAGCAAATACTCAGTTGGGTTAAAACATTCCTTTGCATGGCTGGATCTTTGGGCCTCAGAATCTTGTGACCATGTTCCCTCTTGGTTTGAAATCTAGAATTTAGCAAGTATGGTGTACAGTCCTCCCCTCTGCCATCGTCTAAGCTACGGCATCAGTTTTCTCGCTCTTAGAAGAGAAACTTAAATACCAAAGTTGCGCCTGCATGCCCATCAGTGGAGGCATTCAGCTCGAGGTGCTGGGTTGAGTTTGGCTGGCATCCGTGGCCACACTGAAAGCCATGATGATAAGACTGGTGACTTTTTAAGCATCTCACTTAAGCACTGACCTCCATGCACAAAGGCACAGAAAAAAAGGGATCACCTTATCTGAAGCTTTTGTTAGTAAATGAGCCAAACTGAGAAACTAAATTAAAAACCAGTGATGTTAGGACCAGATGTGGTAGTGGGGGTGTGTGCATGCCCACAGGTCGGCGTGAACGTGAGTGAAGGGGACCGGGCAGAATCCCCCCAAGTCCAGATGCCACAATCCACAATCCCCACAATGCCAGAGTCCCCACAATTTCAGAAAGACCCGACTTTTTACTGAAGAATAAGACCCAGGGTCATCCAATCACTTGGCGGAAGTCACATGAGAAGTGACAAAGTTGCCCCTCCACCCCCGGGGCCCCATCCTCCTTGCCCAGGAGCAAACTTAAAATAGACACTGCAGATAAAGGAGAGGAGGCTGGGCTGGAAGTGGACATGATTCACAAAGGGAGAAACATCAGATGGTAATCATATTAAAGGGGATTTAGATGATGCTAAATGGAGCAGCTGGTTGGGTACCTCTTGAGGCCTGCCGTCCCCTGTTTGTGTCATTTTGGCTCTTGCGTGGGGAGGAGGGGAGTCCTTTCCAACCAGGTAAGGTTTCAACAACCCAAAAGTCTCAGTGTGCATTGTAAGGACTGGTTCTCTCAAGTCTTTTACACAGTGAAAATACACAAGTCATCCCATGAGTCCTGGATGATTCTTTCATGAAGCTTGACACAAATATTTGTCCTAATAAACTGTTATGTGTTCATTAGCACAAAGATGAATTCTCCAAGCTTAAAATGTAGAGCAAGAGACTGAGTAGAAAGGGAGAGGAAAGAAATGTAGATCTTAATGAGGTTTCTCTACAAATGTTCAGTCATCTTGTTCAGCTCTCAAAGAATCTGGTAAAGTGTTCGGTTGACAGTAGTGGGCACAAGCAGGATTCCCCAGCTCTAACTTTTCAGCCAAAGAAACACTTCGTTTACAACAAATTTACTAGAAAAAATACATGAGTCTTGGAGAATAAAGATCATTTGGTAGCTTATAGTATAACCATTCAACTTTGTGAGGAAGAACCCCACATCTCCCTGTTGCTAAGATGCCACATTCTGTCCTTGCTAAACTTCAATAGCTGATCTGCACCACTGAGATCAAGGGAGAAGTACCCCCAAATGAATGGGCAGGCCGGGTGGCCAGGGGCATCAGGGTCTTTTATTGACCACGCTGGATCTAGATGTTCCTTCTTCCTTCAAGTTGAGAGCTTGCTGAGCATTCCTGGGTAACATCTATTCTAGGAAAGCAACAATATTGGCAAAGGGTCCCTGTGGGAGCAGATGGAGGAGAAAAGATTCCTCCTCTCACAATAATACAAGAAAAGATCAACTTTGTGAAGGCAGAATCTTCCCATGCTCCTCAGCAGAGGGTTCAGCCTGTAGAACTCTTGCCACATCCCTACCTCCCACTATCATTGCCTTAGCCAGCAGGGCTCAGCAAAACACCCTTGTGAGTACTGGGAGGTTCCCTGGTGTGGTCTCACGGAGCCACCAGCTGCAGTGAAAAATGTTTGCTGAGGAACCACACTAGCCAGTAAAGAACTGCCAGACTCATAACTGTACATCTCTCACTGTTGGATAGCTTTGCTTTCTGGGAATCCTTTATGCTACCTAGTGTATATCTAGAGGGCTCATGCTATAGAAATATATAAATGCATACAGTAGTTCACAAAAGAAGAGCAAGGAGCCTGTGAAACCACACATGCGCAAAATAAATACCTGAGGTGCTTCTCCGAAAAGAAAAAACACAGACCCACTAAGAGATGCTGATGGAGATCTTATCATATCACATCTTATCATATGTTCTCAGTGAATTCGCATGCCCTTTCTTCCATAGAGGAAATGAAGGCTGTTGGTTAAAGTTAGAAATCATGGAGTCACACACCTATCAATATTTCTAGACTTTTCTAGTTTATTCTAGAAAATCACTTGTGCAGCTACCATTGCACATAGCATATCTCAGTTCAACTCTGTGTCAGAGCCGAACCAAGAAAAAGACCTTTAGAGACAGGGACCTCTTCTCTGGAAAAGACCTGACTCTGCTTTTGCTCCTTGCTGCCATTTTCTTTGGATTCCCCAGTTCCCTCTTCTGTGGTCAAATGGGGTCCTCCAAGCAAATAGCAGAGGTGGAAATGGAAAAAAAATGGAGAGGACATAGACAGGAGCCCTGGAAGATTCCTCATTTCTGTTCTACTTCTTACCCAACTGGGAGAAAACAGATTTGGGGACATTTCTAAGGAAAACAATCACTTTTTTTTGAAGAAAAGAGAGGTAAAGAGGTGATCAAAAATAAAGAGGAGTTCCTACCTCAAAGTCATTTGCTTTATTGTAGTGCATGTTCAGAGCCCTGTAGAGCTCACACTCTCTGGTTATGGACAGCTCTTCGGTGCTGGTGACGCCGTCATTGATGGCTTGACGTGCGTACTTCTCCATCTGAATGTAGTAAAACTCACGGAAATTGCTAAACCACTTGATGAGCTGGGAGGTAATGCATCTGTTGAACTGTAATATAAGAACATTGCCGTTTTCTTCATGCATTCTTTAAGCATTTGAAGTATTTAAACAATACTCCCCTTCCCGCCTTTCTTAAAATGGTTTTCATTCAACCAAAATGGTGGCCAAGTAAGCAAGAGCTTGATAGACTTCCAGGATATTATCAGACCTGATCAACCAGTAAAATCACAACCCCACAGAATTCAAATGGAAAACTTATGCCCTCCATGGATTTCCCTGAAGCCACATAATCTGATTTGAAACATTGGTCTTCATTTTTCAGTAGAACCAATGGCAATGGTATACTTCTTATGGAAATTTGTTTAAGCCATAGAACCCCAGGAAGGGTTGTTATTCTCCAGGGCCAGAGCTGGGAAGTCACATGACTTCACCACCAACAAGACTGTTTTTTTCTAAATGAGAATTTGCTGATTTTTCGGTCATGGGTAAGCCCTGATTCATGTGGGCACACCAACTGGAGTAGGTGCTGGGACACCTTCCCTTGGGGATTAGGCTGTGTGGGAGGTGTGGCTAAGATACCATACACAGATGGCATAGACAGAATCTTTATTGCATCTGTTTTTAAAATGCCAACTTACTATAACATGATCAGGCTTTAAAACTTTGTTTACCAAGCTTTTCCCGATAACCTCGGAAATGAAGATGTCTTCCTGGATGCAGGGCAAATGACACCATTCTTATTGACAACCTCTGTTCATATAAAGGACACATGCCTCTCAACTTGCCAAGTCAAAACTAATCAATCCATAGCTTTCTATCAGGCGGGCTGACAGACATCTCCCTGCCTTTTGTCATCACAGACATTTCCTTCTCAGGGCCCCCAGAAAAAAAAAAAATGAACATTCATCAAAAATCAGCAAAGCCCACTTATCAAACACTGGCCATGAGACCCTCCAGACTCCAACAAGATGACAGTGCAAGTGTGTACCAGGGCTGTAATTACTCCACACAAAGTTGTTTCTCTACTAGCAAAGATAATAAATGAATGAGAATTTATGGCAGAAAATGGAAGGAACCAGGAAACAGAAGCAGAGAGGCTGGTGTTTCTCCCAAAAGGCCAACTTGCATCCTAATTGCCATGGAGTTGCAAGGGCCCTTACAGATAATTGACCAGAAAATGATTAAGTCATCAGCAAATCGCTTCTGCTTGCAAGAGTTCAAACATGTACTTAACCTATCCAAGAATTATATTTTCACTCTGTGTGTCTGCTCTGTCTCTATTCAGCCTTGCGGGGAACCCGATTAAAAAGACAACTGAAAGACCCCCGTTATCTGATCTTCTGGTTGCCGATTTCAATAGAACTTAAACCCATTACGATTTGCTGAACTTGGAGTTCTTTCCATTTTATCTCAGCAGTAAAATACACTGTCCAAATTTCCAGACACTGAGATAAGGACTACAGGCCCCCGTGACGGCTTACTGTTCCTTTTTAATTCTTTTAGAATAAGAAACAAAACATTACAAAATGATAGCAGGCTGTGCACTGGAGAATGAAAATTGCTTTGACATGGAGATTAGGCTTTTCATTGTTACAAGACATTGTCTCATATAGACAAGAGTACTGTAGAGGGAAAAATAGAAGGGTATTTTTTTTTAAAATGGTCATGAATGACCTAATGGGAGGGACAAAAAAGTAAGTGCACTTGTCATTATTTAGGAATGGGGCAAAAAGGGAGATTTAAAGCTTATTGTTAGAGAATGGAAATACCAGAGAGAAAGAATGGACACAAACAACAGGCGCCCCAAACACGGGACAAGGGAAATGGCCAAATCGACAGCTCCAGCGGGAATAAGCTGCAATTCGTCAGGTTTTCGTAGCTAGCCAGGGGCAAAGCAGGACCCCTCCTGGCCAGAGCTTCACACGGTGAGGTCGGGGGGTAGAGAAAGCGTTCAACTTTAAAGAGTTAATGTGCCCCGTTCTGTAGTGGCTTCAAGAAAAAGGATCAATTGTTCTATAAAGGAAAGCTCTGTCGTGTGTTAATGTGTTACTGCAAAAACTAATCGCTACAATAAAGAGGCTGTGTTTCCACAGTGTGCGCGTCTCTGTGACTTTGATTAATGCTTCCCACGGGACATCTCAGCCTCAATATGGGCTGAAGAAACTTCCTAAATATTCAATGAGCATGGTCAAAAGATGTATAAAACAAATCAATCTGACACCTTAATCTGGCCAGGCAGCAGTTGACTCAAGGGGTGGAGGGAATGAGATACATCATTTAACACTGCCGGCTTGAAAAGCCATAAGCGTCTGTTCTTCAAAGCTAAAATGACACGGAATCTGCTGGACCGAGTGGTCTGAGAGTTATTCGTTTATACGTGACATCAGCACCTGGGAGTGCGAGGGGGATGGTGGGATCCATCTATTCTGCCATCTCTTGCACATGTGCCCCCTTGCCCTTTCTCGAAGGATCTGGAGTTGCCAGGAGCTGAGCTTTTTGTCTGGCTTAGTGTCCCGGTGAGAGAGTTAGTTGGAGTCTCTGAGAACGTGAAACTGGGTTTACAGTCTCAGTATAGTTCAACTGAGCCAGCCTTCTGTGGCCCTACCCAAAAGTCATCACTGCAGACCAAGTCAGGGGCTCTGAATTGTGCGGGACTCCCTGCTTGGTTCTTTCCAAGGTCATTTAAAAGCAACACCTCCCACCCAAATGGAAGGCTCTGTGGGTTAAGAGTGACACCCAGTCCTCAGGAGAAACTCAAAGGTAGGTGCTCACTCTGGCCGGCTCATTTCTGGGACTGGAGGGGACCTAGTCTCGTATCATCTTCCAATGGCATCTTCCATGGACATCTGGGCTGCGCCATATTTATAAGAAATGCAGCTTTCACTCCCATCATTTCTCCTGTTTTTGTTTTTACTTGTTTTCACTAACTTTTGATAGTTCTTTGAGATGAAGTGAATTTATGATTTAGAAAGGCACTTCTTGCTAAAATTAATTTAATAAAATTATCTTCAGCCACAGTCAAGTGTAGGCTCGTGTCATTGTGTCAAGTATCATGTGGTCCATGGACATGTGAATGAGTCTTTTTCTTTTTTAAACTTAAATAATTTTTTAATTTAGCAGTTATTGCAACTGAAGTTATCATGCTATGTAGGTACATAATGTAAGGCTTAAATTGGAAGAAAACATTGCTCTATCACAAGAGGTAAAGGGTGGAAGTATGTGTCCGAATGGGTATTTTTCAAGATTAATGATGCAGTGCTTCATTTACGACAAATTCTCAGAGCCCTTCTACAATTTCTAAGACTCTCTTAATTCTATATTGTTTTCTGCAATCTGAACTGAAATAAAATTTGGAATTGTACAGTCATATATTGATAATATTTCATCTTTGCAAATAAGTAACCACGTTTATATACCTATATCTATGTATGTGTGTATATATCTATTTAGGTCTGTATATATATGTGTATATATATACATACACATACATTATCTGTATATATAGCATACATATAGGCATATGTATCAATATATGTATTGTCAATATTCAAATTCTGGATTTTCCTTACTATTAAAGAAACTCATTGTCATTGTTTTCTAGAGAGTTTCTGGAACACCTCGCTTGACTCTCTTCCCTTTCTATGCATGATTTTCCATTATCATCGGTGTAGGCTCATGGAATACAAATTCATTTATTATGAGCCAAAGAAAAAACATAATTAGGAAAGTTAAAAATGTATAATTCATTACAAAAATAAAAGAGAAATGACCTTGGGTGATTTTCTGCTTTGCATTGTACGCCCCACTATTTCTCCTCCATTAGAGTGGATAATTGGGAGTTCACCAGACTCACGTAGACCCTAACTGCCTTCTCTCCAAACACAGAGTATGGGTAGAATCTGTAATCTGAATGCTAGTGCTTTTTTAAAATAAACTATTCACCCAGGTATTTAATTGTTGTTTACATAGAGTGAGTATTTGCAAAGTGAATCACTAGATGTTGTCTAAGGAATGGGAACAATTTCTTGTTGATTTACACTGTACAATGTTTGTGAAGACGCAGATCCACACTCCTCCCACTCCCCCCCCACACATGCCTACACACACGTACACACACACGCATGCGCGCACACCCATGTTTCTACTATGAGCATCTAACGGTGGGCAGTGCTGCTGGCTCAGCGACTGCTGCTTCCCATCCCCCTGGTGTCTGATGTTAATGGTAGGCGAGGGCTCCTGTGTCTGCAGTCACCTCTCCAGGAAAGTTGCTATATAAATAATATAAGGGACTACCATTCTTCTATCATACTTGGCAATCTTTGCCCTAAAAGGCAGGCACACGTTGGGAGGATTCCCTGGAAGAAGAATTTCACCAGATTCTCCTAGGTTCTCAAAGCCTACCCGTCCTCAGCAAACTGACAAATTCCATTCATTTTGTCTATTTCAGAGCATCCCACAACAAACCCAAGTCTCTTCCTGGCCTACTGTGACGCTCACCCTCAGGTTGAATGACTGACCCAGACATCGAAGTTGTCTCTCCCTCCTTCCCTACACGGCCCCATTACTGGCCCTAATTGCGGGGAAAACATGCCTGCCACTTAAGGATACAGACAGGCAAGGGGCAAGATAAAAGACTCAAGTTGACACACAATTCAAAAGCAAACAGGAGAGAAAACAGCCCTTTTCTTATAAAGCCAAATAAAACATCAGTGAAGGAAATGAAATGAGTTGGCCTGAGACAGGGCCCTAGGCGGGGGCTTGGGCACCACAGGCGTAGAGGGGAGCCGGGAGGCACCAGTGAGTTCTGGCAGCAGCGATTCCTCCGTGGCAGAAACAAGAAGTTGTACATATGGGGGTGGGTGGGGGAGGGGGTGGTGGTGCCCACCCCTCATAAATGAATCTCAGCTAATGCAATGTTTATCAAGTTCCTTGGATAATGACACCACGCATGTCATTATCACCATCAAAATCCAATCTATGTTTTAAAAAGTTACAGATGATTAACACAACATCACGTTGCTGCAAACAATTACTTAAAACCCACACGCAGCACAGACGCGCACACAGACACACAGGCGCGCACACAGAACCAGGAGGTCCCCGTCTTCTGTGGAACGAGGGAGGCTGCAGCTGGAGGCCGACAGCTTTCATATCCTCATTTGAATAATGTGTCCTGAATCTGTCACTTTATTCATTCTCCTTATGCTCAGTGTACTCTACATCAACAACAAATTAAGTTGTAAATAAGAGACAATCGTCACTTTTGTTTTTAAGCAGCTAGTGCATAGAGAATTTCAATGTACGCTCCTTTTCGACAGGGAGAAAAAGAGGTGTTAGAGTTGGCTTTCATAAGCACAAATATGGGGAAACAAGAAGCAGAAACAAAAACAGACACAGTTTACTGTTGCTGCTGGGAGGGAGAAAAACACTCTCAAAAGCACATCCATCCGGGACCTGCTGAAATTTCTTCCAAGAAGTTAGGAAAGCCTATAAAGGTAGAGGCTAAGTTTCCCGGACGACACTAAAAATCCACGTGACTTGTGAATACCAGTCCTGTGGCCTTAATATGCAAGGAGCACCCTTGCTGGGCACACCTCTAGACAAAAGGACAAGTGCATTAAATCTGTTACCACACAGGTGTGCTCGTGAGCCGATGCCACGCTCATGGCTGTTAACTTCTAAGAGTTCCAATCATGACGGGCACATACACAGAACATGACAACATGAAGAATAAAAATGTCCCTACCTTTACATCGGAGAAGTAGGTCTTCAGCATATTGGAGCTGGGATAACGGGTATAAAAGAACATAAGCTTTGCTTTTTTCAAGTGATTGGGTGACAATCCTTCCTGCATGTGGGATGCAATTAAGGAAAAAAAAAAAGGCTTAAACACAAGGGCTGACCATCCCACCCTCTCCCCAAGAGCATAGAGAAAATTGAGCAGCTTGGATGCTGGATGTCAGAAACTGCCAAGACTTATGACGAGGGGGGACAATTTAGTTGCTGCCGAATCTTGGCTCTTCCAAGTTGCGGGTGGTGCTTATGCTGTCCATACCTTCACTTGTTGCTAAGGAGACAAATGCACCTACTATATTGCTCAACTCTTATCATGAGGGTCTTTTCTTCTCTGCAATTACAGTTCTGTTTGTTCTTCTCTCCACATACGCTGCCGTTTGTATCAAATCATTATACTAACGCACGTGAAAATATAAAATGCATTATTTCGAACACGGCTAGGCAGGCTTCACATTTTACCTTTTAGTGCTAATCTAATGGAACCTCCTCATTCACTTTCTTCCTATCTTATGACTATATCTCTTTAATTGTTTCCTTTTAAATAACAGCTAAAACTTGGGAAGGGTCGTTCTGGCACAGAGAGCATAGGGGAGTGTGGGGGTTGCTGCTTTTGTTAAAGCAACCATCCAAAACCAAATACAATTTGCCTCTCCTGGATTTATAGTTAACTCCTTTGAGAGTGGCAGTGTGCTTGGGGCTAACAAATCAATACATGTGGGTTAGCAGATCAATAAATGGCCACTTACCCCAAATAAGAAGGCCTATTTATCTGGAAACATCATTACCTTTTAGATCTGTAAACAGCAGCAACTAAAACAGTTCCCAAGAGAATGTGAGGCTAACCATAACAATCCCGGCTTCCTGATTCTCCCAGATTCTTGGCACCGCACGGCAGGCTCAGAGCTGGGATGGTTCTGGTCACATCTGTGCGGCAGCCTGGCCCTGCCATTTCCTCAGCAAATTAATGGCTTTATAATTTATCAGAAATGAAGATGCACGTGGAGAAAATCAATGTGGTCCCCCACAAGGTCAATTAAGGGTTCTTTCTAGAAGCTTCTCTAAGGATTTTCTCTTAAAAGAGTGTCTGGGAAAAATAAAGAGGGGAAAGAAGGTGCATGCACACACTTTACCGGCCAGCAGACACTTGACACCTGAAGAAGCAAGGTCAAATAAACACAGGTTTTTAGGAAAGGTGAGATTTCCCAACGACCTCCATCAAGTACACGGTGACCAATCTTAGGAACAGAAGGAAACCAGAAAGGAAAGGAACAGTGGAATCCGATTCATATTGATAAGCTCCTGACTGCTTGTAACAGGGTGTTTAACTAAATATTCTGCTGAGAACTGGATACATTAGCGTTTCCTTTCAGATCAGGCACATTTTATAAAGATCACCTGGGTGTCTCAGTAGAAAAGTTAAATATTGTCCTTTTTTTTTTTTTTTCCACTGAAAGTAAACACTGAAGAAATAAATTTTGATTTTGTATCTGGGCGCCAAAGCAGCTTAACTGAACTTGTGTTTTTGTTTGAGATCTTTCATGATTACAAAGACAGTAATTTATGGCTGACATACTTCTTGTGCCAAGGAAAGGGCTGAAAGACCCCAGTCACCTCCATTAGACTGATAGGGAGGACTGAAGGAGTCACACACTTCAGGACCATCTGTTCAAATGGAAAAATGAAAGAATAGTGGCAAGCTGTCTCCCAGTATCTTGTGATAAGAGTTTTAGGCAAGTACAAACTTGGACAAACATTCTCAGATCAGGGTTCTAATCTTTTCTTTCAGAGGCTACATTTAACCTAGCTGGTTCCTTCAGTTATTAGTGGGGAAAAGTCCCCAGTTTTTACAATGTGATTGCCTACTGAGCCAATTATAGCTCTCACTTATAGAGCTACCAAAACTTCCCGAAGCTTGCAATCCATGTCAATGATGCTAAGATATTTGGGTCATTGTAATTAAAAATAACAAAGCAAACTATCTATCTTATTTTATTGGGAAGAACAGGCTTTCTATTTCATGAAAAAAATCAAGTCCTTTTTTTTTTTTTTTTTTTTTTTTTTGCTTTCAAATGTTTCCTGTTGGTAATACTTGGAATTGACCAGTTGAAATGGAACACAAGAATAAATCTTTGTCTCCTGGTCATTGTGTAATTAAGACAAAACTCCCATAAAGTATATGTTTCTAATCAACTATTAAAAATAGCTCATGAAACATTTAAAAGCCAACAGTTAGATAATCCTTTTTTTTTCCTCTCTCTTCTCAAAATAAATCTGAACTGACCAATTGGTTAATTTCCCTTTTAAGTGCTTGTGCTGAAAAGCAACTGTTCTTCCAAGAAAGCACTAGCTGTTTCCAGGATACTTACACACGCACAATGACTCATGATGGAATAGATTCAGTAAACATACAGCTGTACTGAACACGAGCTAAGCTCCATTCAAGGCCAGGAAAGAAAATGAGCACAAATAAATATTAAGGAGGTAAGGGGGGGGTGGGGGAAGGGGGACAGAACGCAAACGAGATCTGTCCTGGCAGCTCATGTGGCTTTGCCTCAGTTCTCTTAGCCATAGCTTTGTGAAGACAGATGACATTCAATTCTATGTGTAATGCAAAATAGACAATAACTGCTGAAACTTGAGACAGCTGCCAGGTGTAAAAAAAAAAAAAAAGGGAAAGAAAAAAAGAAAAAAAAGAAAAGATGATAAATCCATAAATTAATGAAAGACATCTGCTCGGGAATATAAAAGATCAGAGGAGAGGGGACCGCAGCTGAACGGTGTTCAAACAACCTGAGATTCTGAGTGTCGTCTGTTTACCAAGCACAATATAACCTTACCTAAACAGCCGCAGCGGGAGGGGCCGCCGGGCAGCAAAAAGGCAAATGAAAGAATAATAGGTTGTGAAGCTAGGAGGAAGAATATTCTTGTTTTTTTTTTTCCCAGTGGAACTCTGGTTGTGACTAGAGAATCTGCAAGCTTCTGTTCCAACTAAGCGGGTCTGGGTGACTGATTTTACGGAGTGTCTAAGGCACTTTGAAACCCAAAGAATTTTACTTTTCTCTTTTAGGCTCTGAGCAAAAATCTTAAACAGGGAGAAAAAGATCTAAACTCTCCTTTAAGGATAACGATAGAACAAGGTATAAGACGTTCCACATCTTCAGTAAGATGGGTAGCTATGGAAATTTTTTTAAATATTAACTGATTTCATAATTTGGGGGATGGAGGGGAGAAATCCAGTGTCTTTCAGCGTTTAACTTCAATGTTTCATCATCAATAGCATAGCTCATAGACTGTGGACCCCACCAGGCTTGCAAAAATATAGAAGGGAAACTTTTAGGGTTGATTTTGCCTTTTACGAATTCATTTTTAAGTCATGTTTTCCAGCTGGGCTTTAGTTGCAAGCTACTAAACCATTTTCCTTTCTAAACATCGAGTCATTTGAACAGTACTCCTAAAAGGGGAGAAGGGAATGTCACTGTCAACAGACTGGTTTCTTCACCTGCACGTCTTAAATTGCTTATAATACTACTGTTGTGCTTTAATTGGGCAAATGCAAATGTTTGAGGCCTACAGGAGGCTATTTTTCTTAAGATGCAAAGAAGATGGATGACAAGGAACATCACGAAGAAAAACAATTGGCTGGCTGTTTCTTTTGGAATTTGAATAAAACTTAATATTTGGTTAAAGAGATTCATTTGCAAAGATATGAAACACATTTTTTATATCCAAGACTCCAGGTCTGGGGACAGAGCCCTGACATTCAGTTGACCTTGCACACATGCACTCTTTCTTGTCTGTCCAAGGGGCTAACGAGGCAGAGTGCCCCATTAGAGAGCGGATTTGCTAACTGTGCTGAACTGAGAATGAATTTATTTGATAAGCTGGTGTTCTTAATTGTTCTTGATAATTTCATTCAAAAAAACCCAAATGTTGTTCCCTGGGAGTGGGGCAAAAAAATCACTTCTTAAGAATAAAATGATTCCTTAAAATTTGGAAAGTCATGAAGTGAAAAGAGAACCAGCGATGAGAGTCATCTGGTAGCATTTCCTCCCATTTCAGCTCGTGTCTCTCAACCTTCACTGTGAGCATCTTTACATGGGTTCCAATATGATCGCATACACCTAAAGTGAAGTTAAGAGATTCCCTCACTGTGATCATCAGATATTTCTTAAACTAAAACCTGGGGAGTTGTCCTTTTCACACTCAAGCAAACCCAGGAAGAAAGTGATGCCCTCCAAGGCTGGGGACAAGAGGACCTAGTCTCCCAAAAACACTCTAGCTCCTTGCCGGCTCAGAATCAACTGGAGAAAAAGACTGCTTGCCTAGCTTCTTTCTGAGAAATACTATAATCAATGATATAAGTGATTGAAAGGGCGATGTGGTAGAAGGCACAGAAAATCAGAAGGTGGAACATGAAAATCATTCACTGCAACAGCAGGTCCGAAGCTTGAGCTTCGTGAAAGAAATAACTTCAGGTATAAGTAACCAACACTTAAGGGAACATGGTTGTTTCCAAACCATCACTGTTCAGCAGAACGATTTTGGGAGGAGAGAAGTGATTCATTCGAGAAGTGGCAGCTCTAGTCTCCTTGAAGCCTTGGATACAATATAGAAATAAATGGAACTCCTTTCCATTCAAATTCTCAAAATTCC
Organism: Solenodon paradoxus; assembly: GCA_004363575.1. Taxonomy (NCBI): domain Eukaryota; kingdom Metazoa; phylum Chordata; class Mammalia; order Eulipotyphla; family Solenodontidae; genus Solenodon; species Solenodon paradoxus. The sequence goes on along the minus strand of RJWH01004540.1, from coordinate 9,921 downwards.
TCAGGGGATTTAGAGAGGATAAGACAATGAGCATAGCCAACACTTAAAGCATCCTAAAAGATGTTTTTTCTAGAAGACCCAACTTAATTGAGAGAAAAAAAGCAGGTATAATTATCTGGTTACACTGAAAAATCTAATGTGAAAAATACCTAAGCTGGTATGTTGAAATAAAGACTTTAGCATAGACTTACAAGACTTTGAAACTCGGCTTCAAATATTCACCAATATTAGTATGTCTCTTTCCTCTCTGCATGTGTGAACACATAATCACTACTATGGGCTTCGTCCTGGACTCAGCCTTGTAGGAATATCAGATGCTCTTCCTACAAAGGGCAAACCCATCCAACCTATTCAAAATCATCTTCTCAGTCTGCCTTTCACAGCACCAACAGCTATATGCCCATCTTTGTGGCCAGTGTTGATTGGCTGCTTATCCTGTGTAGGATATGGCACTTGACACTGCTTCGATTCATGATTGGTGGATTATGTTTTAGATCTCTGAAAGGCAGCTGTTCAATCAGCAACCAAACCCAGACTTGTTTTCCACTTCTAAGTCTATAACATCTTTCTCTTCTTTTTCCTCATGGCATGATTCTCTTCTATGGAAAGAGACTGTTTAGCTACCTAACTGGGTTTCCTTCTTGCGGTTCCCAATCCTCCTCTTATCAGAGATCTTCACTACTCACTTCGGCATCAGCTAGAAGGATGACCATCACTACCTAAGACAGTATATTTCCACCACAGGTGAGACTCTACCCCGATGTGGAGTGGGCTCAGATACTAAATGCTCAACTCTAGTCACCATGGCGACTGCTCAAAACCCAAATCAGCAGCAGTCAACTTAACCGCCGAACTATATACCCATCTGGTTCGTTGTTATCAAAGAGTCATGCCTTTACCTACCCTGAGTGTTAATATTCTACTCCCTCAAAACACCGATGACTGCACAATTTCTAAAAATGTACTGAAAGGACCAATTTCCAGAGATAAAAAAACCCGATCCATTAAAAATAGCAGGAGTTCAGGAGAGGTCTAATAAAAAATATAACTGACATCTCAACATAAAAGTGAGGTTCAGAAAATAAAACGAGTGATCAAAAGCCATTTTTTAACTCAAAGACAGCTGAGTTTTATATTTAATTGTGCTCTCTAGCTTTTCCAAAATAATTTGCTTTGTGTACGTCAGGACAAAAGATTTCTGTGTATGGCTGAACAGAGGTTAATCATGCATGGAGGCAGCTGCACAGGCCCCAAGCACAGACCTTGGGTGAACGAGACTGATGCCGACTGAATAAATCAGTACCTGTGTATTTCCTTAAAACAAACAAGTCTCACATAACGATTAAAGAGAGGTTCTACGTCCCCACCCACGTCCAGCTTTCTCCAACAGCCCAATGCTTTATAAAACAAATTGGGCCTTTAAATGGGCATTGGACTTGGAAGATGGTTTAAAAGGGGAATTTTATGGAATCTCAGTTTCCTGGAAACTGACTTTCTTCTTTACTCTGTTGTAAAACTGACCCTCTACAAAAGATTAGGTAGAATGCACTATCATGATGGGATGTTTTTTCACCTCTGACTCTAGTCTTAAAAAAGAAAGGATAAGCAGACAATACAGGGAGGAGCACAGAGGAAGACATGAGGCACTGTCTTGGGATGGCAGTGGACACGTGGGGAAACGGCAGAGTTGTGGGTTGAATACACCGCTTCAGCGCATGCAGAAGGAGGCTGTTACTTTGGAGAGTAGGACAGAGCGCTTTCTGGAGATGACAACTGACCTACATGACCCTACATGGGTGTCAACCTGACCTCTGGGGCTGATTTGAGTTTGATTTTCCTGGAGGGGGAAATGTAAAGGATATGGCATTTCCAGAATAAGGTGAGATTTCGGACATGTCTTGAAGGTCGCCGCACTCGGACTTGATGAGCGACAGGGAGAGCCCTTCGGCTGCACTGGGTGGGTGTGCAGGTGAGCAGGGATGGTGGCTCAGGTGGTGTGATGACATCTTGGTCCTCAGGCTGGTGGTCTCCCGAGTCAAGTCTAAGGACTCCGGGGAGGCCCTGTCTTTTCCCGAGAAGGAGCCAGAGGGAGCACCAAGGGGACTTTGAAAGGGGTAGGCCATCAAGGGGAGCGGGAAGGGGTGGCGGAAGGTGGATGTGGTGAAGCCGGCTGTGGCCGAGAGGGGCGATTGGTGCAGGGGCTGGTGGTGGCCGCTGGCCGGAGGCCCGGGGGCAGACTGGTCCGAGGAGTTCTTGCGGACAACCAGGGGCAGAGCTTCTGTCTGGTCCGTGGAGCTGGGTATCTGCACGTTGCCGAAGGTGTCCAGGGGGTTCGGAATGATGACGTCGCCAAAGCACTGCAGGCGCTGGTTGGCGGTGTGGAAATTGTGGTTCTCCCCGTTGACAGCGAAGCGGGCCTGGGGAATCTGCAGGGGTGGGAAGACCTGGGGGGCCTGGCGGGAGGGCTTGGCCGCGAAGACCTTGACCACTGTGTCCACCACTTGAGACATGGCTGTATTCAGCTCGTGCTTCAAGGTCTCGGCCAGGTGCTTACCCTCGGGCTGCAGAGAGTGGGGCCCAGGCTCTCTGTCCTTGGGGCCACCCTCCCGCTTGGGCTTGTTCTCCGCCAGCTCCTGCTCGCGGATCAGGGCCCTTGCGCGGTCTAGGAATTGCCCAGGGTCCAGCTCGCACAGTTCCGTGTCCGAGCGGCCTCCCGAGTCTGGCGCCCGGGGCTCCAGGAGCTCGGAGCGCAGGCTGTCCTCCGACAGGTGGCCATCCTCGTCGTTCTCCGAGTCGGTGCTGTCGTAGATCTGGTAGAACTTCTCCTGCAGCTGGCGCAGCTGCTTCTGCATGTCCTCCAGCTGCTGCTTCAGCTGCCGGCGCTCCTCGCGCTTCTGCTCTTTGCGGGCGGACACCAGCTGCTGGAAACTCTGCTGCTGCTGCTGCGGCAGCTTCTGCTTGCGCTTGTTCTCCCGGTAGCTCTCCCGGGGGCTCCCCGACGGTGGGGCCAGCTCCCGCTCGCCCTCGGTGCCCCGCAGGGCCACGCTGGGGGAGTGGCTCATCCCCCTGATGATGTTCTCCACCCGTGCGCGCTTGGCTCTCAGGTGCTCGTCGCAGAAGCGATCCATATCAAACTGGCTCATGGTCGGCCTGCCAAACGGGGAAAGACACTCTGGGGGACTGTCTCTTGAAGAGTTGCTACATATATCCTCCTGATGTACTTCGGAGCCGGTGCTGGAGAGCGCGCTGGCTTGGAAACTGGGCTCCGTGCCACCATTTTTGTTCATGTTATTTTTCAACAGCTGGGAAATGATGGTCGCTCCTGGAAAAGGCATCATGGCATCTTCATACGAGTTCGCCCTCTTCAGCAGCTTGCGCAGTACATTTGACTTCTCCCCATCTGCGTGCTGCACCACCGCATATTCGACATCCTGCTCCGAGCCTTGGGGATTCATGGCGCTAAACAGCGTGGCTCTGGCCTTAGCAAAAAATGCAGATGTCGTCCCTACCGTCCTTTTCACTCCAATGTCAACTCTTCTCCTCTTGGTTTGCCGGCTTAAGAGGGCTGTGCTGTCATGGCCAGGCATCACTGGACAGTTATTGTGCCATCTTCAAAAGCTCATCAGCTGGGCACAGCTCAAGAATCCCGGGACCCTGGCCAACAGAACAAAAGGACTGATGAATCATTTTCTTTAAATTTCTCCAAATTTCCTGACCTCAATCCTGAATCAAATGCAAAATGCATAGGCTCTGGGATTTATGGCACATTACAATTATTGCAATTTATTATGCACTCTGCTTGAAATGAAACATTTTTAAATATTTCTGCTCCACTGGTTTAAGATGGATTAAGATTAAAAAAAAAAAAAAAAAAAAAAAGGAAAAACTGCTTAAGCACCAGTAATATGATTCTCTTTCACCAATGCCTAAAATGATACTGTTTATCTTCAGAAGAAACAGTAGATTACAGGAACACAGCCTCTGACAACCAATTGATTACATTTTGGGCACAGAGATTCCTATTACAGAGAAGATGAAAATGAACGTGGTCTCATACTTAAGAAGGCTACGTGAAATTTGGAAGAAAACTTCTATTTTTGCATTGAAGCGATTGTGGTTTTAGGGATACTAGAGGAAAAAGACTCCCCAAATAAACACAAATATTTAACACATACCATTTATTATGCATTTTCAAATCTTTTTGTCCAATGGAAAGAAGTATACTCCCATCAGCATCTTTCCAACTGAAATGGTGAATTTAGCATTGAAATATGCGCACAAATACTCAAGTTAGAAGGCTGCCCATTTAGCAGAGATATGCATTTTTTTATCTGCAAAATGACACTAGAAGATGATCTCTGTTGCTATAATGTAATGCAAGCATGAGCATATTTATCAATTTTCATGATAGCCTTTTGAGGACTTAACTCATTGTCAAGTTGGACTTGATACAAAAGATGGACATTTTAGAAATTACTATGTGGAACACAAAATTATTGCGTCAGGCGAGGATACAAATACCTTTAGTACTAGCTTTCTTCTGTTAAAATCTGCCAAAAGAAGACTTCCTATGTCCAAAGAGACTCTTTTAACATACACTGCTTGTGTACTTATTTTTTAACTCAAATTAAAAAGAAAAAGACAAAAAAGATTGAAAGAAGATCTATGAAAGAAGACATAAAAGAGCATCAATCAAGTATGTGAAGCAGGGAAAAACCTCGGTGGTTAGAACTTCCACTGTTTTTGGAAACATGCTATCAAGAAAGGACATCCCCTTGCACTTTATAAAAGGCATTTGACATATTTTGTGACTTATTGACGTGTGACACACACCCCACATTGTGTATCCATAGAAGATGCCACATCTTTTTCTGCATACAATTAACGTCTTGTGAAGCACATGAAAATATTTTTTTCACACAGGGCTTATCTAATATTAAACTTCGTGTTTGCTTAACAGATCAAATCTTCACAATAACAGGTTCTACTGCCAAAGGCCGCGTGCAGAGTGTCTGGAGCAGTTCCCATCTCTTTCGGTTCACCTGTAAAAACATCTACGTGCTCCCTAGGACTGCATCTGTGACTAGTTTTAAAGAATGACTATCCATGCAAATAGGTATAATTTCAGCATGAAATAACCTGTAAAAATCAAGAAAATGCTCAGTGCTTAGATGGCAATATTGTGTGTGTGTTTTTTAAGCCACAAAGATTTCATCATGCAGTTCTGGCTGCTGGTTTCTATATGAAGATACCATTTAAAGGAGCCTGGTTTAGAGACTTCTGAAAACATCTGATGTTTCCATCTATTTTTGTATGCTTGGAGATCCTGGTAGGCCTCAAGATAATATGTCCTGAACTTGGAATTGAAACAGAGTTTAATCACGTCCACATTAGGCTCAAAATTAAATTCAGGATAATTGAGACCCCCCCCACCCCCGACCACACACACACATTAATAATAAAACTGGATTCCGGAATACAAAATTGCAATGACAAATATTTCACTAACACAGTAGATCTGATGAATCAGGTGTAGCACTGAGGTAAGAGAAAGAGAAAGGAGAGATGGAGAAAAACAAAAAGGACAGATTATTTCAAAGTTCGGAAAGATTTGCTTATGGGGCGCGGCAGGTCTTTGCAAGGAGGACTTTCTTGGGCCTCTATCGGCTTTCCAAAAATAGAGTTCACTGCTATTATTGTAAAACTTCATCTTTCCTTTGTGTGTGCAAGTCCTTTTCTTTTTAAAATCACCTAAGAAGCATGCACCTCTCTGATCAAAAGGCTGAATAAACTTTCTGTGTGGTATTTTTCTCCTCCTGCTCACCTTAACACTGGATTTTCCTCCTTCCCACTCTTGCTAAGGGGAGAGTGTCTCTACCACAGAGACTCAGAGTCAGCATGCTGATGCCTCCAAGGTGAGAGCAAGGTCACCCTCAGGCATCCTTCCTTCCCAACTGCCATCTACCTCTGAGTCAACTGCATTTCCCTTCTCTAGCCCAGGCACCAACAGCTGCATCCCTCCATGTGCCAGAGTCAAGAGGAGGCCCCGCTCTTCCGTAGGTGCAGAGAAATGATGCTCTCACCGTCAGTGGAGGATAAATGTTAATTAAACATACTTGTTGGGTCTTTTAAGAACAAAATATCCTATAACTGCCTCCAAATCCACCAAACTGAATGGATGTTGGCGATTCTCTTTCAACCAGCCCACATTTTTAGTCAAAATAATGATTTGTTTCTGTTTGGGGCTAAAAGAATTTAAATACTTTTGAGTCATGTTGCTGCAAAATGTTCAGCTGAGACAGCCAATAGGAAAAAACAGGAATCCTATAATCCAGCCGGACATTATATTATTAGGCACCAGGTAAATAGATGTCTCCAAATTGATAGACCTAAATTTAGAAATAAAGTAGTCATAGTAGACTGAACAACAACCCATGGAGCATTATGAGCAAGATTAAATAATCATAACTGGTTTCTGTAGTACTTTATTAGCCTTGTGTTTCAAGGCAGGATACATAGGTGAATATATTCACCACATTAGAAAAGGTATGGTGACATGACTATAACATAAATGAAATCACTTAAAAACATTTTCCAAGTGCTTCTGTGATTCCTCAGTTCAGAATTTAGAGGATGCCATGGGATGGCTTTATCACTGACGTTGTTCTGTCCATTAACATTTTTTAAAAATACCTTTTTTCTTAATCTATGTAGGAATCCACTATGTTTCAACTATGGTTATTATTGATTATCATTCTATTTTAATTTTAACATTAATTTTGAGTTTAACTAGGTCATATGAAATATTTTGCTCAGCTCTGGTGAACATCAATATAAGCAAGGATGAGGAAAATACAGACGCAGAATTTGAATACCAAAGTATTATTGATTGGAGACACAGATTCTATTCCTGTAAACTCCTTTTTAATTAATGTGAAATATTATATAATTAATGCAAAATCTATATAATATATTTTTATGGTTAAATTATTGTTACACCATTTAATAATTCCTATCAGTGGATATCTTCACATAGCAGACTCCTCCCAGAAAAAGACAATATGAGAACAAACATTCAGGTCTGATCAAGTAAGATACTAACTACTACAAAAGATTCCTCATTACATTTGAATGATATGACCATCTATTTAACATGGAGGATCCTAAGGATGGATACTGATTCCCTGATGTTAGGAGCAAAGAATTTTCAGGGAGGAATTTCCAAGGAACAGTGTGAAATAAAGCAGGAGGTAGGGGAGTGCCCCATGCTAATGAAGTAGGGAGGTGCAAGGTTTACACATCTCTCTGGAGTCTGAATTCTAGACAAAGAAGTGTGTCTCGTGATGGTAATTGTCCAGAGAGTTCACACGGGGAACTGCAAGTTTTGTTAGGGTCCCTGTTTGGTTCACTGAGATTATCTGTCTTTGCTGAGAAAAATCACTGGAATAAATGTCTCAGGACTACACTCTTTTAGAAAACAGCCTTGGAATGGGCCTCTACCTGGATCAACCTGGTTATGAAATTTCCAGTGAAATGCCACTAAAAATATGTTAAATCAATCTGGAAATCAGTAATTCAAGGGGGAAAATCAGATACTTTGATTTAGGTGTCCTTTCCCCCCACCCCACCCGCAACGCTTAGGTTCACTAAGCTGTCACTATATTCAAGAGTTCATTTCTGTTAATTAGCAACTTTTCCTTTAGAGATCTTACTGCTTCCTATCAGGTGAAGAGAGCCTTTGATGTTTATTTTAAAGAACCCTCTTAATATAAGATCATACTTCAATTAACTAAGATTGTATTGTCAAAATCTTACATCAGGTTTTAAAATTTCCTAGCATAATAGAGTTCTCAAACATAAGAATTTCATTTAAAATTCTTCATCCATGCTACCAAAATTCCATACATTTTTCACCTGAAAATGAACACAGAATATTGGAGACATGCTCAAAATAGCCCCTTCTAATTATTTTAAAGGTAATAACTCACCAAACCAGTAAACTGAAAAGAATGAGAAATAATCTTCAGAAAAACACACTTTCTCTTTTTGTAGAAAATTTAAATACTCTAAATGTCTTTTGAAGATTTAGAATACACTAGGCAACAAGGTTTAAGAAACTGCTTATGTATATGTTCCTTCTAATTGATACAGTTCTTTCATTAAAATCCTATAATAATATGTCATGCACAAGCCATCTTCATATTATGCATACAGAAACATTTTATAATTCTTTATAATCCTGAATCAAAAAATTCATGATATGAGCAGTTGTAAGTGCAAGAGGATCCCTGAAATACAGAAGAAATTCATGAAAAAGGGCCTATTTGCACTTTGAACAAATAAAGAGCAAGCTTAGCAGTCTGCTGATGTTTTAGGATTCAGAGTGTGAGGAAATGAATAAAGTGAGAACAAAGATGCATGTTATGTATGCATGACTTTTTTTTCCTACAAGGTGGTGATTAAACTAAATAGAATTCTGCATAATGGACACATAAAAATATCAATAAGGGCCAAGCACAGATAACCCCCATTAAAAGGAAAGCAAATGAACATATCCACAGATGACATTTTAATTAGGAAAGAACTTCAAAAGCACCCAAGGAAAGTATTGGGGGGAACTTGGATGTTTAAGTCTAAAGACTAAATGACACACTATCTAATTTTCATGAAACAACGATCACCACCCGAGTGACAAAACTAGCCAACAAAATCCACTCACCGTCTAACCTATTGCTCCAGAATCAGTCTAAAGAATAATGTAAAAGGGTAAGTTTGAATAATCGAGATACAGCGCTTCTTACGATGAATTCTTACCATCTTCCAACTTTTGTCTTCGTCTATTTGGCCATTTTATCAACATGTTCATGTCATAGCGCACAGGCAGGTCACCCCCAATGCTCCCCCTTTTTCTTCCTCACCATACACAGACCGTTTCATTTTGAAAATACTCAGAAGTTCTCGCAGGAAACTCTTCATAGAGCAGACTGCCCGCATCTTGCATCAAATAGAAAGCACAATTACTTCTCACCTACCCGAGATTGTCCTTCTCCATCAAAGTAATAGCTAGGACATCTAGCACATGTCTGGTGCAAGGAAGGGCTCACTCTACTTTAAGAGAGTATTGAACATTGGAAGAGTTTGTCCTCTACCTATTCTTTCTGGGCAGGGAGAAAGCAAGCTAAAAAGATAAGCTCTAACAACAGTTAACACTTTCAAACTGTCTTTAGTATTCTTGGCAGTTATACACAGCATCACGGCTGTCCAACACGTGCACGCACACACACACACACACACACACACACAAGATGGCTCCCCCCTCCCAGTGGCACAGACCTGGAAGATAGACATTAACTCAAGAGAAGCACAGGGAAAGTCAATCTCCCTCCACCTGCTCCCTGAAGTTGGGGGTCCTTGCAGTCGCCTGCCTCACCAGCAGGGCAGGAGCTTCAGACACAGGCTCAGCAGCCTGCCAACATCCTTAAGAAAATTAAACAAACACATACCAACTTGTCCCCTACCCCCAACCAAAGAACTCACATGGCAGGGCTCAACACAGAACAGCAGCCGGGTTCCCATTAGCCCGGACAATCCTATTAACCAAGGCAACCATAAATTCATAAACCCTGACGACCCTGGAGCAGGCGCTGTGGTCTGGAACTGCACAGACACATACAGACATAGAGGAAATCTGCACCTGTCTTTCTTGACACAACACACCTGTCAGGCCCAGCCCATGCACACTCTGCTAATAGACCGCTGGCTATATAGTTTAGGAAAGGAAATGATTTTTTGTTATCTGACCAGGCATAGGTGGGAGGAGGTAGGGGGAGAGGAAGAGGGCGGGGGAGGGGGAGAGGGAGAGGGACAGGGAGAGGGGGAGAGGGAGAGGGACAGGGAGAGGGGGAGAGGGAGAGGGAGAGA